>OZ057399.1:116353302-116500802 GCA_964056695.1 Melieria picta | reverse complement strand
TGTGCACACGTTGGCGCACCGACTTGAAAGTATTTAAATCACTTCGTTTAAGCGCGCGCGATGGTGCAGGTTTAAATTTCTTGCGATTAAGTCAAGTCAGCTGTCAATCTGCAGCGTTGTCCAGTCGGCCAACTCGACCACAACAACGACCAAATTTTATGTTTGCAAATATCAAAACACTTGAAAGGCGGACGCAGTGCGTCGCATTTAGCCTAAAATCCATTAGACCATTTACTGTTGCTTTTCTTCTTGGTGTTATTGGTATTTTTGTCGTTGTTGTTGGCAAAGTAAGCGTTTGCCATTTCCATCATTACGGTCGATGCGGTGTCAATTAATTATTATCCTGGCATCAATCACGGAAGTCGCTGCGGCGGCAAGCAACAAGTGAATGTGTTGCCCGGGGCCGTCGTTTGGTTTTACATTTACAAAAAAAAAAAAAAACACTAAAAATATTTCAAGGAAAAACATTTAACTGCACATATCGCGTTAGGCCGTGTTTGGTGTGTTTTCAAATCGGCGTTTTTATTTTTCGGGCTTAACTTTTTGCGTTGTTATCGTTTCTGAAAAGGAAATCGCCGCGCACCAGCCGGTTGTGCTTATCAGCGGGCAATAGATCACTGCAACAACACACAAACACACACACACACACACACATACACATACATCGAAGCAGGAAAATGCTGTATGCATGTGATTTTGCTGGTGTTATTTGTGGTGAAAATGTTTTACAGATAGTGCTGAAAAATTACTGATTTAATATTTATTTGCAAAAAATAAAATTATAAATTTAAATCACTATTGCAAACAGCTTAAAGTAATTACTAAAAAAGTATAAATAAAAAATTCATGCATGTAGCTGCTTATCAGCTAAAAGCAGCATAAGACATGAGCAGTTTTTAGCGCCTTTACGTAATTCAAATTCAATCAAGAAATGCATGGAAAAAATCGTAAATAAATAATTTGCATTTAAATTTCGTGTTGGTGTGAATGTCTGTGTTGGTTATGCGGAAAATCTAAATCTAAAAAAATAAAAAAAATCTCAAAGCAAATTAGAGCATTTCAGGTGATCTTGGCTGACATATTTAAACCCTACAGCGCCGCTTTGTTGAAGTAGATTAGTTTTTTTATTTTTCCTCGTAATAATTTGTTTGATGCTATGACCCCATGTGGATTAGGAGATATGCTACAATCATTTCTAGTTGATATTTTTTTGGATTAAATTGAAATTTGTAACATTTTGTAAATTGTCAACAGTTTTTTTCTGGTATCACATTAATCCTATTTTAAATTTCATTCATAGTTTTATGTTAAATTTTTTGATAGTTGAGGTGCATTTTGAAACACACAATTGATAATGTTTGGCTACGCTCATTTCTAGTTGATTTTTCTTTAGGTTTAATTGAAATTTTTATCAGTTTGTAAATTGTCAGCAGTTTTTTCTGGTATCACAGTAAACCTATTTTAAATTTCATTTAGAAGTTTGTCTTAAATTGTACGAAAGTTGAGGTGCATTTGGAAACACACAATAAAGGATGTTTGACGATTAAATTAAATCAATTGTTGCAAGTAAAAAATACTTATAAAAAGATCCAGTAGATCTATTGTCCGAATAAGATTGAACCGATGCCGACAGATTGGCTCCAATAGTGTCAGTAGAACTCGGTAGTCGGGGAATGTTTAATGATTAAATTAAATCACCTTTTTCAGGCTAAAATTACGTCAAGTTCACTATTCAAAAGAGACAAAAAGATTCAGATGTATGTTAGTGTATGAACTATGAGTAAATTCCAAAAGAACCCAGTAAATCACCAGCTCAATAAGCAAAGAAGCAGAAGAAGATCCAGAAGATCTACTGGCCCAACTATGAGTATACCCACCGAACCGATGCCGGTCCATTGTTTCAGTAGAGTCTTTAGAAGCCGGTAGTTTCTGGTCGTTTGAATATTGAATTAAATCACCAGTTGCGAACTAAAATGACGTGAAGCTCAGTTAGCAAAACAAGCATAAAAAGAACCAGAAGATCTATTGTTCCAACTTTGAGTATACCTACTTTTCTGGCCAACGTCGAACCAATGCCGATCCATCGATTGATTTAAATTACCTCTTGCAGACTAAAATGAAGCTCAAAAAGCAATAGAAAAGATCCAGACGATCTAATGTCGGAATTACAACTACACCCAGTTTTTAGGCCAATGTCGAACCGATAAAGATCCATAGGCCTCAGTAGAGTCGATAGAACTTGGTGCTCGGTGGACGTTTGATAATTAAATTAAAACATCTTTTACAGGCGAAAACAAGTGAAGTTTAATAAGCAAAAAAAAATACTCAAAGATCCAGAAGATCTATTGTCCAACCCAATGGCGCAGACAGGACTTCATTGTAGGGGTTTTGCGTACAACTTTTGAGCCGAATACCATTTAAAACCATATTTTGTACAAGCCATTTTGTGTTTCGGGGTTTGAACCCCTAATCAAATGTCAAAAGAAGTCATTAAAATTCAGGTGGATATATTGTGAAATTATTTGATTACATTTTAGTATAATTTGATCCCAAGAAACTATGACAGTAAACCCAAAAAAACGAGTCTCCTGAATAAGTACTGAATCTTTCTATTAGGTACTTTCTTACTTACTTCCTTAATTCAAATTGGCGCAAAAGTTCTCTCCAGGCACCTCTGCTTTATGCGCGCCTTCTGCAGTTGGTTGCCAGTCAATTACACTGCACAACACAAAAAAAAATAACAAGGTTCTGACAACGGATTCTGGTAGAGGGGACCAAAAAAAATATACGTGTATCGGCGTTTTGAAAGTTTACGTCTGAATTTTTTTTTAGGGGGGGTCAAAGTTTTCCCCCTTTTGCACGTTCTTATGGTGAATCGGCATACGAAAACCATGTAACCTTACATTTTAGGTATATGATGGGTTCAGCAATTTGATGTAAAATACTACGAAGAATATTTTTGTGGAGCATTTTAACCCTGTAGCTACTATTTTTATGGGTCAATTTGACCCTTTTTTTCTAAAATGCCAAAAATGTCCTGTAAAACAGGACTTTTTAAGGAAAAAATGTACCACAAAAATATTGGCCATAAAATTCTACTATAGGTCTCTAAATACATCAAAGCTCAGAAATTAATTTCAACGCCAGAATTAAGCCAAAACTGAAAAGGTGTTTAAGTGTTTATTTCGTACTTAACCCTTAACCACCTAGCATACGTCTCACAGACCCCCAGGCATTTTTAAGCGTGAATATTTTTACGGCCGAGCTTCGTATAAATGTGTTAGTTCATGTACCTTTTCCTTGCGCCACTCAGTGCCGCGCAACCCCATGTCGCAGTCGGATGTGATCGCGTTTGTCTCTAGTGAGTAAAAAACTGTTGCTAGGAGTCTAGGAGACCCCTGTTAGGCGGTTACGTGACTTTTTTACATTCGTAGTTTTTTATTGCTTTAGTTGATAATGGATTTAAATGACGCAAATATACAGCGGTGGTTGGAAGAAGATTTTTTAGACGACGAAAATATACCGGACGATGACTTTAGCGATGTTGAGGCCGATGTAGGCCTTAAATTACAATGTGATATCAGAATGGCTATTCAACGCATCCTCCAGCGTAACAATGGAACCACTCCATCAGCAGCTCCATCTTGTAGTAGCGCTGAAGAAAGGTTAGCAGTGTGTAAGAACTGCTCTATTTGCGACTCGAGAAAGAAACGTAAAACACAATGTTTTGCGAATGCAAAGCTCCTGGAATGCTCACACAATCTGTGTTTTGACTTTCGCGAAAAACTACAAGTTAAGGTATTGCAATTTTGTTTAAGTTTTGTTTTTATTGAGAATATTTATTTTTATTTATGTTTTTCGGTGACTGAATATATAAAAAAGGAACAAAGAAGTACCTACTTTATGTTATTATTATAATGAATCTCATTTTCCAAACGTGTTAGTTTATAAGTATAAAATAAGAAATGTTGACTTCTTAAATGAAATTTAAATTGAAAATGTTGATTTTCCTGTGCTTTTCTTATTTTAACAAATAATTTAATATGTTCCTTAACGGATTTTAATTAAAAACTAAAACGTAATTCACAAAATTTTACAAACGCGAATAATTTTGTGCCGGAGTCCCACAGACGTATGTTAGGTGGTAGTGTGACAATAACAGGTGCTAGGTGGTTAAGGGTTAATCAAAATTGGTACTGGTACAATTGGTATTGGTACAATGTAAGGTTACATGGTTTTCGTATGCCGATTCACCATAAGAACGAGCAAAAGGGGGAAAACTTTGACCCCCCCTAAAAAAAATTCAGACGTAAACATTCAAAACGCCGATACACGTATATTTTTTGTTGGCCCCCTCTACCAGAATCCGTTGTCAGAACCTTGTTATTTAAAAAAAAATTTTATTTTGTTGTGCAGTGTTATTATTATTAAATTCTCCAGTCGGTCACATCAAGAGACTATAGGGCGCCATCAATTTGATCCTTCTACTAGAGAAAGTTCGTTTCTGGCCCGTACAGCGCGATTGTGGAAGTTCAAGGCAAGAGTTCATAAATTCTTCTTCCAAAATCCTTTTTCCTTATCTTTATATCGTTCCTGAACCAGCGCAATGCCTTGCATTTATAGAGATTTTCACTGCGTGTTAGCTCGTTTAAAAAAAATAAAAATTAAAGTTGATTCCCTGTGCTACGTTCATGTCTTTAAACAGCTCATTTGGCTCGTTGTTGTTGTTGTTTCTATTAAATAATTTCAACCAATTTGCACAAATTAAAGTGTCAGCTTTCACACGCAAAACTATTTCAACACAATTTTGTTGCGCTTCATTCATTCGAATTAATTTCTATTGCATCGAATTTCGATTAAATCGATTGCAATTTTCAACTATTTTTAGTAATAGTTTTTTGGTTTTGTGTTCCTGACATTGCTAGCTCCACTGCTGTTGTTATGGTTATTGTTGCTATTGTTGTGCACCAACAACACTAACGACAACAACACCAACTGCCGAACATTACCCTCATTCTTTTGGCAATGAACGCGTTGCCGCCGCAGCCGCCGCCGCCGGCGCCAGCGACCATACACTGCGAATGAGTGACATTTTTGTGCGCTGCCCATTGACAGCTTCGCGTACAGCACACATCGTCGCTGAGACGTAATGAAAATGCGCATGTGTGCGCATACGCTTCACTTTGCTAAATACTCCACGCAAGCGACGATAGTTTGTTCAATTGTCTCCGGGCAAGAAGTTTGAGCTTCGGCTAGTTGCCTGATCATCGTCGTCGTCGTTTGTGGCAGCATAGAATTTGACATTGTCTCACGGGAGGTGCTTGGACTTTGCACGATTTATGGTTGCCATTGAAAATAGTACCGTTACATTTTCCACTGACAATGTGTATGCCGCAGCAAGGAGAGACTTGCGTGCGGTAAAAAGTTTTTTGAAGGTTTTTTGTTTTTTTTATGAAGATTGCAATAGAAAAGGAAAAAAGGGGTTTGAGAAATTACTTCAAATTGGTTACTGCTGAAAACAATTTAAACCCTTTCGATCCCGAATTTTATCCTGTTTCCCGATATTACGTTTTGGTATTTAAATCATGAAAGATTTGTCTAAGAAGTGTACACACGACATTTGAAGTCGCCACGCCTCTTTGTTAGAGTTCTAGAGCTAGTTTACTTTTGAACAATTTTAGCTTAAAACGAGTTAAATAAATTTTCTATCAATATTTTTTAATTATAGAAAAATTATGTAATATTTATGGAAAAATACAAAATTATCACTTTTTGATTTTATTTAACCATTATTAAAAAAACAGTGTTTTGATAAAACGCGCCCTATTCGTAGACTTCAATTAGAACACAAACTTTCCCTGATATCGCTGCTAATTACTGGAAATTATTTTGGGGATAACAGTCAAATGTTTGTAATTTGCTTTGAATTTACTTCTAAAAATATGAATCGTAGGTGTTGTTATAAGTTGACAAATAAGTGAAGTTGCTCTCTGGAAACTTTGGGGTCGAAAGGGTTTACTAAAATAGTCCTTGTTAACGCCTTTAAGGAAGATAGTGTTTTGAGAAATGACTTCGAATTGGTTATTGCTGTCTAAATACAATTTTAACTAAAACAGTCTTAACTAAAACAAAGTTAACCCTTTTTGTTGCTTACGTTGATCGAATGAAGTTCTGTTAGGTTGGGTGATTCATCGCCAGTGTTGCCAGATCAGGAGATTTCCTCCTAGATTTAGGAGATTTTTCGCTTTTTAGGAGAATTTTTAGGAAGAAGAATTGTTTAGGAGAAAGTTTGGGAGATTTATATTTTATGTTAGGTTATTTTTCTGATCCTTATTGGTTTTTAGGAGATTTTTGGATAACGAAGTATGATGTATTGGGAACACTGGCAACAAATCATATTTTGGCAACTATTTTATAATAAACAAAGCATCCTATTGTTTTAAAAATTTTTAAGCTTACAAAATGTAAGCTCGTTCTATCTCGTTCTCACTTATTTCTGTTACAATGAAATCCCGCCAAAAATTTCACTTTTTATTTAATTCATTTGTTATATGTTTTGTTTTTGTTGTTAAGCTGAGGATGAATAAAAAAAGGCTGCATTTTTATTTTTTTATGAAAAGTTTAATTCCTTTAAAATGACGCAAATTATAAAAAAAATTTTAGGAGATTTTTTTAACTTTTGAGAGGAAATTTCATTAAAATGACGCAAATTATAAGAAATATTTTAGGAGATTTTTTTTAACTTTTAGGAGGAAATTTCAGTATTTTTGAAGACTTAGAAGAAAGTCATTTCAGGTATCGGGCAACACTGTTCTCTGTCCTCCGTCCTCTGTTCATTCATTGCTGCTGGGTAGAAGAGGTTGGTGTCTTTGATAAGTTCACCTCTGCATTTGATTAGCAACATTTGTCACCTATTTTCTTTGCTTTTAATTTAAATGAAGACTAAAACTGAAGGCTAAGAACTTTGAAACATTTTCCTCTAGAAATCCTTTTTTTATAATTTCATATTTTTTTTATACATTTTTCATATAATTGCATTTACACATTTCAATTATTATTGAATATTTTTTTAGTGATATTCGCCGCCAATTAACTTTCAACACGCATGCAAATAACGCGTGAGCATATTCGCTACTTAACGAAATTGGTATCTACTTAGCCGCTGGGCAGTGTCACTGTCGCTGCCAAACCATTAAGCCAGCTCGATGTTGCGGCTGCATTGCAACATTTCAAGCGCGGCTGGCGCAATTCCAAAGCGTATTGACAGAGTCGCCGACATTTAGTGGATGCGGAAAACGCATAGCGACGGACAAACGGACAGACAGACAGACAGTAGCAGCCAGTTGTGGCATGCCGCAGTGCGCACGAAACAAAAGAGGAGCAGCGGTCACACACTGACAGGCGCAACCGCAAACGCGTCACTGCGCCGCTGCCACAACTGTGGCCAGTGTTGTTGCTGGTCAGCCGCGTAGTAGGAGCAGCCAATCAGACCGAGAGCAACACATATAGATGAACAAACAGACAGACGGACGGAGAGAGATAGGCAGGAGCAGGCAGCGGCACAGACGCAACGACAGTCAGCCAGGCCGACAGGCAGTTAGGCGCACACAGTTATTTTGGTATTGCTGCTGGCATTTACTGTTTTATGTCAAAAGTTGCAACGATGCTGCTTCCTCTATGGATTTTGTTTGGTATTGTTGTTGTTGTTATTGTTGTTGTGAAAATGCGAAAATGCGGCAATCGCAAAGAGTGCCACTGCCACTGGCACTTTGACTGCCACTGCCATTGTTGTTGTTGTTGCTGTTGTTGTAGTTGCAGCCGCAGCGGCTCATTGATTTGCATTTTGCGTTCTTTACCTATTAAACTGCTTTTTTCGTTGTTATTGTTGTTGTTGTTGTTGTTTGCTTTCAGCTGCTTTTCTTTGCGTTTAACCTAATGTGGCATACATCTCCCTCAGATTGCGAATGCGCAGTTATCATTTGAATTGCATTCGCAGTCGCATTCTTTGTTCATACGCACACAAATACATACATGTGTGTTTATGTGTGTGTGCGTGTGTTTGTGTGAGGTAATGTCAGTTGTTGCTTGCCGCTTGATTTGTTGCGCATCCAGTCCAACGCCAACTTCAACTCCAACACTGACTCTGACTCTTGAAAAACTCTAAATCCAAGTCCCAATCGTTGGTCTAACTTTTCGTTGGTCACATTTTCATTGCAACCTTCGCTGCCCACTGGGTATTTTTGTACCCAACAGGCAACAAACTTAACAAACCATAGTTTTAGAAGCTTACTGCGAATTTTTCAGCCTTCAGCACTCAATCCATGTCAGGCATTAATGGGTTAATGCAGATGCTACGCAGCAACAGCTGTGCCGCAAAGTATCCTTGCTGCCGTCGTACGCATTGCGTGTTGCTGCCGCCACACACTGGTCAGCGGATAATGGGCTCTCAGCGGCCAATCTGGCAGCGGCCACAGTCACAGTCACAGTCTCAGCTCAGCGCTATGCGAACAATCAATGTCGTTATTATTATCTCAATGTCAATTTTTGCAAAAGCCAAACAAAATACACTCACACACACACACACACACACACAGAAACGCACATAGACTCAGAATTTGCTAGCAGGAAATTGGTGAAAAATTATCTGCCATTGTAGCGGCTGCAGCACTTAGCCGCAACGCACATTCGCACTCAAACGAGCACACACCTCGTTTTAAATGCTTGCAACGCTTGCAACGACATGCCATCACTAGCGTTTATTTTACAGTTGCTGCGCGCTTTACATTATGATTTTCAGCATTTTCAGCGGCTTCAGCACGCCTGCAGTTCGCGTCTTCCGTAGTGCGCGCCGCACATTGACCCAATTCTCAGTGCACAAAAGCTGTAATTTGTCTCGAATTCCTGC
The DNA here is from genome assembly GCA_964056695.1 of Melieria picta. NCBI lineage: Eukaryota > Metazoa > Arthropoda > Insecta > Diptera > Ulidiidae > Melieria > Melieria picta. The sequence continues at coordinate 116,491,897 of OZ057399.1, read as the reverse complement.
GCATTTGCATAGCTTATGTACAGTGGAAATTATCATATAAGCAGCAGCAGTAGCAGCAATTGCACACAGCAGCAACAACACCAACAACAACACTGCACAATTCCAAGCCCCTAACGAACGTTAACAAGCCGCAGCGAACGATTATGACATAAATCAATTTGCATTCGTTTAAATATTGTGATTTGCTAGGATTCGCGGCCACACCAGATAACGTCACATTGCCATGGTTTATGTTGGCAATTTTATTTTGCCGTATTTCAAGAAAAATTCTTTAACACTTTGAGTACTTGAAAACAATTCTGCGTGGGTGTTTTAATGTTAAAAATGTCTTAAACATAAAAGTCCAAAATTTTGTTCTTAAAGATATACATATAAACAATGCTTCGAAGCCTTCGAAGCTTTGAAAAGGAACAATATTTATAAAAAAAATTAAATTGTAATGTTGTGTTTCAATGCATCAGATAAGTGCTTCTTAATAAAAAGTAGATAAACAATACTTCGAAGCCTTCCTTTCCACTATTTATAAAAAAAAAATTAAATTGTAATGTTGTATTTTAATGAATCAATTTAGTGCTTCTTAGTAAAAAGTTCAATTATTTTACATATTTTCAATAAAATCAAAATATTTTTGTTGTTTTTTTTTGTAAATTAAGTTATAATGTTGTTAGTACTTCAATAACTGAAATAAGTGCTTCTTAGTAGAAAGTTCAATTATTTCACATATTTTCACACCGCCAGCCAGAACTGATAGAACTTTCTATATTTTGCAATTAAAACCCAATTTTTTATGTTTTCAATAAAAAAACATAATATATTTTTTTTTAGAAAAAAAATTAAGTTATAACGTTGTCAGTAATTCAATGAATCAAATTAGTGGTTCTTAATAAAAACTTCAATTACTTTACTTTATTTATTTTATTACTTTATTTTCACTTAGGCCGAAAGAACTGATAGAACTTTCTTTATTTTGCAATTAAAAACCCAAATTTGTCTATGTTTTCAATAAAAACAAAATACCTTTTTTCAGTTTTTTTTTAAAAAAAAAAATTAAGTTATAATGTTGTAAGTATTTCCATAAGTCAAAGTGCTTCTCAGAAAAAACTTCAATTATTTTTCATATTTTCACACAGGCCAAAAGAGCTGATAGAACTTTCTATATTTTGCCATAATAAACACATATTTGTTTATGTTTTCAATAAAAACAAAATATTTATTTTCAAAAAAAAATTAAGTTATAATGTTGTCAGTAATTCAATGAATGAAATGAGTGCTTCTTAGAAAAAAGTTCCGTTTTTTTTAGATATTTGGACACAGGCAGCCAGAACTGATAAAGTTTTCTATATTTTGCCATTAAAACCCCATATTTGTCTATGTTTTCAATAAAACCCAAATATTTGTTTAGTTTTTTTTTAGAAAAAAAATTAAGTTATAATGTTGTCAGTACTTCAATAAATCAAATTAGTGCTTCTTAGTAAAAAGTTAAATTACTTTACATATTTTCACTTAGGCCGAAAGAACTGATAGAACTTTCTATATTTTGCCATAAAAAACACATATTTTTCTATGTTTTCAATAAAAATAAAATGCTTTTCGTTAAACATTTTATATATGTAGTGAGTAAAAAAAATACTTTTTTGGAAATTTAAGGCAAATGTTAGGGGTAAATATTTTTGTAACAGTATTTCGAATTTTATAATTTTTTTTAATTAAATTTTTATTTTTTTAATTTATTTTTAATTTTTTAATTTAGCTTCAACAACTACTTGGCAACTAAAAATCATGAACGATTTTTTGCCAGATTGCGATGAAGTAAAAAATTGCTATAATAATAGATTTCGCAGGCATTCCAGTGTTAATCTTAGTGTATTCTTTTGTAGCGCTGAACACTTTAATACAGTTTAAGAATTGTGTTTGTGCTTGAATCGATTCAACTGAAACTAAAATTCCCTTCAAAAAAATACACATTTGAAAATACAACTTGAATTATGTCAAAATTTCTTTGTTTTTAATTAAATTTAATCAGTTTTAAATTTAATTAGTTTTAATACTCTAATCACTGCAATCGATACAAGTCATATGAACAATTTTTTTTTATATTTAAAAAAAAATTGTAATTGTTTCCATCATTCTTATTAGTCATTAACTCGTTGAATTTAACACTAATCGCTCTAATCGATTCCATTTAAATAAAAAATACCATTCAAATGAATACGTGTTTTCAAAAAAATTTCAAATATGTCAACCTCTCTTTCTTTTTCATCAAATTTAATCAACTACTTGCACAAATAAATTATTTGTAGTAAAGCATTACAAGTCGAATTATGCTTATAATCAACCGCTTGCTAGATCATTAATGCAATTAAATAATTTGGCTTGCAGCAATGATATCGATTTTTCCATTTCAAAACCAAAGTTTAAAGAATTAATTAATATGTTTTATACTTAGTCCAATTGTTAGTCTAATTCTTAAGAAATGTTCATCTTGTTTATTTTCTAGCCTGTAGATATTTTGTATTTCGATTGGCTTAAATAAATAAATAAATAAATAAATATTCCAATCACTGTAAACGATGCAAATCATATGAAAATGTTTTAAATTTAAAGAAAAATGTTTAATTGTTTCCATTTTTATTATTGTTTATTAACTCAGTAGACTCAACACTCCAGTTACTCGAATCGATTCAACTCAGATCAGCAATCCTATTCAAATAAATACATATTTAAAAAAGTTCAATTATATTACTAATCACTTCAATCGATGCAACACTTATGAAAATTAAAAACTACGCTTAAAAAACTATTTTAAAAATTTTAAATTTTTTCAATTTTTCTTATTTTTAATCAACTTAGTTCAACACATTCCAGTTGCCGAAATCTATTCAACAAAATTACAAATAAAATCCTTTCGTCATGTAATGAACCAATTCAAAGGCCTGCAGGAACAACTTTTTCGAAAGTTTCACTTTCAAATGCAATGCCCTGACATTTGAAATGCAAAGAGTAAACAAATTAAAACGAAAAGCTGAACTCATGAAAAAAAAAACCCACACCCAGAAATTAAAATTTGAAACGTTTACGAAAAAGTTAAACAAAGCCATTATTTCTTTATTGTGTGCATTAAACTTTTGAAGCGCCATTTCGTTCCCCACAAATGGTTTTTGTTTTTGCTTTTATGTTTTGTGGCGTTTGGCATCGCTGATTTTATGAACTTGTGCGGGTAATCAATCAAAAACCTGGCCAAGCGGCTGGGCGCCAACAATGCACCGCGGTACGTCGAGTGGGAGGTGCACAGTGCCGCGTTGCTTCGAAGGCGGAAAGGGTGTAGAAAGGCAAAAATTGTAATTTTCAATGGGTACATTTGTCATTTTTTCGGTTGACAGCTAAAGTTGAAGTTGAACTGAGCTGAAGTTGCGTTCAATGGGCGGTCGGTGTGTGTATGTGTGTGTGTGTGTGTTGGCTACAATATTTCTACATTGCTTGCTGTTAGCATTTGACTGCTCTTATGGTGCAATTGTTGTTGTTGTAATTGCTGTTTGTTGTTATTGTTGTTGTTGTATGCTGCGAACTTTCACTTTTCTGTTGCTATAAATACGCACAGCCGCCAATCGGTGCGCCGACAACATCGACTACGCGCTCGCTCAGTCGCGGCCGACGCTCGTGTGCGTTGGCCGGGGCCAAGGGAGCGGCGAGAAATTCATTTGCAGCAACATGACACCATAATCATTAAAAAGCAACAACAGCAAATAGCACAAACAACAAATACAAAAACATTTGCAAACAAAAAAAAAACCGCAAAGCTTGCAAAAACCATTCAAATATTGTTTGTTTTTTTTCTGCAATTGTGTTGTTGCAATTTTTGTGCAGTTGCAGCAGCAGCATTGCTATTTACTTTGACGTTTTAAATATGCACATTTTAATAAAATAAAATGTCATCTGCGCAAATTGCAAAGCGTCGTAAGTCGTCGCATGCGTTGCTTGTCGTCTTGCTGGGTTTTTTTAAATATTTATTTTTATTTGAATTTTTATTTTCATTTGGCTTTTTTGCCATGCGATGCTGCTTCCCTCACTTCAGACGCTGTGAATAAAATCTTGTTGCAACATTGCGTTTGTATAGTTTCTAAGTTGTTGTTGTTGCTGTTTTGTGTTGGCTATGCCTGTTGGCGCTCATTTCGCAGCCGTCTGTCTCCGCGCCAACTGCGAAACTGATGGTTTGTCGTTTCTTTTTTTTATTGTTTCTTGTTGTTTTTGTACGTCTGTCCATTTGTTGTGGTTTAATCGTTTTGCGGTTTTTAATGCAAATCGATTTGGACATGTCTCATAATAAATAAATAGTTTGATTGTGTTGCGATATATGTTGCAATTTGTTGTTGCAATATGTTGCTAAAATACCACAGCAGCAACAGCGACCGTGTTGCAATCAAATTGCTGGCACATTTGTCAAAGCAGAAAATTCATTTCAACATTTGGCGCATGTTTGATTTATGTGCCGCTTTGTTGCATTAACTACAAGTTGGTATTTTTCAACAATGTGTAAATAAATGAAATATGCTAAGGCAATTTATCGGTCAGCGGGTGGGATTCTTTGCTTTGGTTGCAAATCGAAAGCATAGCAAAACATACTAAGAAGTTGTGGTCTCTATGCCAAAGACAGTTGCTGCCAAAATTGAACGGAATTCAATCTAAAAATATCAAATGATGGAAAAAATTAATCGAAGCTCTTGTAAAGACAATTGCCAGCAGACAACTTTGAGGTGTAAAGTGGCATTGGCATTCATTGTCTGGTATGAGATTTCAAAAATTGCAGACCGACCAATGATTTTATGTTTAAAAATTCTTAAACAGCCGAAGGCTTCTGCTGCCAGTGCTGCTAGATATTTATTTGTAGAGTACTAACTATTGTACAAATATTATTAAAAATAAAATAAAATAAAATAAAATAAAATAAAATAAAATAAAATAAAATAAAATAAAATAAAAGAAAATAAAAGAAAATAAAATAAAATAAAATAATGGACCCCACCTCGCGCGGTATATGGGGGGGGGGAGAGGCCGTGGGAAATAAAATAAAATAAAATAAAATAAAATAAAATAAAATAAAATAAAATAAAAATAAATAAAATAAAATAAAATAAAATAAAATAAAATAAAATAAAATAAAATAAAATAAAATAAAATAAATTAAAATAAAATAAAATAAAATAAAATAAAGTAAAATAAAGTAAAATAAAGTAAAATAAAGTAAAATAAAATAAAATAAAATAAAATAAAATAAAATAAAATAAAATAAAATAAAATAAAATAAAATAAAATACAATAAATATAAAATAAAAAAATAAAAATTTAATAAAATAAAATAAAATAAAATAAAATAAAAAAATAAATTTTAAAAAATCCTTAAATTCCAGAATGTCTTAATCAATCGAAGGTCGAATGTCTCAACTTACGAGAATGGTCTGAAATGTTTTCGAACTAACAATTTTCTCCAAACAAAGTTTTATCTGTTTAGATAGTTTCCTGTAGTTCTACCCACTTCTCCCAGCTTTGATTTAATGCACTTACGGAGCGTTGGAAATGTTCATTCGAACTCTTTTTTGATTAAACGTGAGCAAATGCAGCACCCAACGCTGCTGTCTGCAGTTTTTTTAGGCCTAAATCTTGAACTAATATGTGCTTCTGTGGCCTCTCTCTCACTTTAATTCAACTTTTGCCTAGCACCATTTCGCCGGTCTCGATAGTCCAGCGGGTAGTGCGCTGGCTTCTCATACCAGAGGTCCTAGGTTCGATTCCTAGCTCGGGCTGGTGAAACACTCGCTTACTTCTATCGCTATCCATATGAAACTGATGAGAAGGGGTTGGCTCGTACACAACTTTTAATCCAAAAACGTATCATTTGAAACCACATTTGCCAACTATAATTTTTGTAGATAGGTTTTGTGGCCACCTCTAGGACATCACTTAGATAATGGGACCCATTGTGTTACCATTTGGGGGACTCTGCTTTTACACTTCACGTAGATGAGAGCTGCTTGATAGTTCAGATGAATTTATCAATAAAACTTGACTCTTCTTTAGGTCCTTTAGGTCAGCTCAATCTTTCCTTTATTCTTGCAGCTTCTGCTTCAGCTTCATTATACAGTAAACTGACTCAATCTTCTGGCTTGATATCAGTGTTCAATTATGACTCCCAAGACAATCCTTATGGAGAATTTGTTTAATAGTATCAACTCCCTGGATCTGCTTTGGTTGGTCGAAGGCCAGATCTGTCTTCCCGTATTGCATGTTTCTTCATGGAGCCGTCTAGTGCTTGCGTTCACTACTGCTTGAACAACGATTTCTTGCCTGTCACAAAGTGTTATCACTCTCGTTGGCAACAAAATTAAAAAAAAAAAGACTCAACAAATAATTTGTATTTTCTGATCAAAACAAAAAAATCAACAAATGACTTTTATTCGGTGAGCGCATAGTAAAAATCTAATAATAAATTTTATATTTTGATTTTTATATTTAGTTTAAAATTTTTACGATCCCTGGTTATCACTTCCTATGGCAACAAACTCCTATGGTATCCTCAAACTCTTGCTTGAAATATTTCATCAAAATGCTTGTTCATACAACATTTTTTCATGCCCATACGCAATATTCCACTGATTTAATTTAGTCACACAGCGACAACGACATTCAACAAGGCAACGGTAATGCATTTAATTACAAATTGTCGCTGCCATTCGTGCTTCCGAACAATTCACAATCGCGCATCGATTCACAAACGCATAAACAAAACGCTTAAATGGCTAAGCGCAAACACACACACACTCGCACACTCGCTCAAACATGAGCGTGGAAAAGTTGCACTGCGCATGCGCGCGCGCTCGCTTGCACACGTCAACACCTTTGAGGCGCGATTGTAATTACGTGCGACAAACTTGTCACTTGCAATTAGTCGTTTTGTATTTTATTTACTTTTACAGGCAATGCAATGCCATTGTACAGCTATAACAACAACAACAAAAAAACGATCAGAAAAAGGCAGCACACCAACTTGGTCACACTTTCCCCTAAGTGATTGTTGCGATTTTCACGCTGCTAACAGCTGTAAATGAAAACAACACGCAGTTTAGATTATCAAGTTGTTGTTGTTGGTTTTGTAAGTCTGCAAAAAAAATTAACATTTAATAAATCACACACTGGGAAATTTGCGCATAACTGCCTACTAGGTTTGCGCCCCTTCTCCGCCTCTCAGTTGCTCACATCGCTGGCCTCTTTTAATGGTAAATCGAAACTTTTCCAGCTCGTGTCGTTGTTGTTGTTTTTGTTGTTCTGCGTGTTGTATGCGCGCGCACAATTTTGTGCAATTTCGCAATCGTTGCGCAGCGCAGTAGCGAACTCATGTGGTGCATGCACAGACGTTGCAACTGTAGGCGTTTTGTAGTTGTTGTTGTTGTTAGTGTTGAGTGTGTTTGTTATTTGGCGCACTCCCACCCGCATGCACTCGTCGAAATAGTTTAACAAAAGTCTGCGCTGAAAATTCCGCGCGCCACACTGCATGTATAAGTAATCACGTTCGTTGCTTGAGTCTTTCCTTTTCATTTCCCGTAGGCCGCAGGGTAACTGAGACATTTGACGACGCTGTGGCGCAAGCAACAGCAACAAAAGGTCAATTGAATGACAAATATACAGCAATCAATGCGCATTGGTCACAACAACAACAACAACAAGAATAACAACATCAACACTCAAATTGCACAAATAACTTTTCATTTCGTTTCAAAAGCAGCGAAAATAATGAAAAACGTCCGTTCGACGTAGCGGCCTGGCAGTTTTCCATTTCAATTTCGCTTTCTTTGGCCAACTAGCGTCAACATTCGTTTCATGCCAACACGAGCAGCAGCCAGAACAACAACAACAACAGCTAGTACAACTGTTCACTCAGTCAGCGCCAAGCAAGTTGTGACTATGATGAACTACATTTGATGGTAAAGTTTTTGCTCATTCGATTTTCGCTTGTTGTTGTTTTTTCTATTTTGCTGCACATTTTCTTTTCGGCTGTCGTGTCGAAATTTTCAATTTTGTTTTATGCAAATCGTTTGTTGTGCTGCGCATTGCATTTAACGAGATTCTTAGCTACTGCATTGATTGCCGGCGCTCTTTTTTGTTTTTGCGACGCTCAAGTTTGATTTTTATGTTTTTCTATTTTTCCATTGGTTTGTCGCTATTTTGCTGGCTTTGTTAATTTTCAGCAAGACAATTTAGTAAAAATCAGTTTTGCTGCTATTCATGCTGATTGCAATGCAACAACTTGCAGTCATGAACTCAACAGCGCGGTTGGCGTTTGCTTGCTGCTTGTTTTAGTGGTTGCTGTTGTTGTTGTTGTTGCTGTGGTGCATAATTGGCCGCAGCCGGTATGCGCATTCGCGGCTGTTTAGATATTTTCCACACTGTGTTTGTGCCCAATTTTTATGGCAATTTCTTACTAAAATTTTACTACAAATATTTTCAAATATAATGTATATGTATTTTATTTATTTTTATTTCGCAAAATCATTTCCGCTTTAAAATTTTATGCACTTCATATTTCTGACACAATTAGCGGCACAGCGCTCTACACGAAAAAAGTACCACACATTTACACGCGCAGTCGATTGCACGCCGCTTCCATTTGGTTTCAGGACTTTTTTTCAGTTTGCAGTTGTATTGCTGCCACACATTGCCGTTGGTGGTGGGTAAAAATCGCCATCGCTGCCGCCGTCGCCGTGATGTTAATTAAATTAACAAGACTACCGAGTTTCGCCTAGTTGTGTCGCAGCATGTGCGGTCGTGTTTGTGTGCCGTCTAACGACAAACAACTCTTACTTTTCATGATTTCCTGCTGCCGCCGCCGGCAAAGACGCCTTTTGTACTATTTTTCTTTCTATTATATTTATTTCTGTTCATTGTTTTTGATTTTTGTTTTGCGCTTTTACCACATTGCAACACACACAAAATACTCATCCGTCGTGGCAACATTCGACAGCTATAGCAACAACAACAACAACAACAACAAGCAGCCACCGCACAAATCAATCGTTGCATTGCCAAATTGGAATTGATGAATTTCATCGCAGCCTCCATGAAAATTAATCACCATTGCTGGCTGTGTTGAAGCGTTGTTCAGCCAAAAACAAAAAAAACTACAAAATACCACAAGCCGCTTGCTGTATTTTGTAGTTTGCAGTTTGAAAATCAGGTCAAACGTGGCCAGATTACTGACAGCAGACTAAACTCTTGCAAATTTGCGCTTGGAAAATTATTGGCAGGAGAAATCTGGTTTTTGTTTACAATCGGTGCAAAAAAATAATTGATTCATAATCGATTTGTTAAAGTGTTGCGAGATTTCCAAATTGTAAATTCTTCAATATCGACTGAAAGCTTAGTGAGCTTAAAAAATGTTTAACGCACTTGAAGTCATTTTTAGGCTGATTCGGTGCATTGAGTGAATATGTGTTGTTCTCACTTTAATTACCTACTTTATATTTTTATATTTATATTTTATACCTATTTAATTTTTTTATATTCATATTTTTTATATTTTCTGAAACTTTTTAAACCTTTCATATTTTTGGATAAAAACCAAAATTTTTCATCAAAATTATAAATTCATGATTTAAGTCTGATTTAGTTAGTCTCGGAAGGATTGCGGCTCCTGCGCTGTCATTCTTTCAGGATCCATTCGTAGAAACACTGATTCCATGCTTGACGTACTCCTCATTAATTTTTGGTCACCTTATGTCCAGTCATGTCATTTGTAGACATAAATTTTTCCCTAACCCAGAGATGATAGATTGAAAAATTTATAGCGCTAACTCATGTAAATTTTTTTCATTGCCTTTTCTCTGTCAGATTAAAAAAAAAGACAGATAAATAATTATTTATATCAAAGTTAAAAGCTTTTAAAACCCTCTAAAAAAAGAAAGCAATGTATCAAGTTTCGAATTTATAAAAATTTTCAATTCTTAATTTCTTTCATCAACTTTCAATTGAAAGTTGCCAAAAGCCAATTTCTAAAAATAAATAATTCCTTATTTGTGCACAACAATCAAAACGGTTCAATTTAATTGCATGAACATGGCTGTCACTGTTGTTGTTGTCGTCGCTGCTCTAATTGCTGTCTGTGTGCGCCGATTTGCCGCAAACAATTTTCGAATGTAAATTCAAATTTTCATTTGTTGTCATTGGCTGTCAGGAATTTTGACATGCTGCCAAAAGGCATTCAGCAGCAACAGCAACAGCAACACCACAACTTATAATAACTCCCTTTTTTTACCCACACGCTGCCGCGCTCGCTGCCCCACTTTGTGGCATTGTTTCGTTCGGCTTTTGATTGTCTTTTCAATTAAGCAAATAGAATTCACTGTGGGTGTCGGTCGCGCTCGTTTTATAATTGGCTTAAAAATTTATTGCCAGGCATGTCTAATGCTGTAATAAATTTACATGCCATGCCAGGCCAGTTTGTGGCTTAAGTCTTTCGTTTAGTGGCTGCAGCCAAGACGCATTTCGCAACAAATTCCACTGCAATACGCAGTCAATTAAGGCGTTCGAAGGTGCGCAGCATCCGTGGCGTGCAGTGTAGTTTTCACAACAACTATAATGAAAAACAATAGCCCAACTATACAACAACAACAACAACTACTTGCCACTGACATTTAACCCTACTTAGAGTGTGAATTGACGCGTCGCAATTGCTGTTTGCTGTTTTTGTTGCGACTGCGTTTTTTGTTATTGTTGTTGTTTGTTTTTGCTGTCTCGTCGACTGCCTATCGCGGTTGGCAGCTTATTATGCAGTGACCGCATTGCAGTGCCAAAAAGGAGTGTCATTTGTTAACGAATACAGGAAAAAAAGTAAATAAAACCAAATTAACTAAATTTTGCTATTCATGTTGTTTTTGGGTTTTGTTGTTGCCCGTTTTTACACCAAAGTGTTTAATTGCATAATTTAAGTGCACAATGGCCACGCCAGCCAGACAAAAACTATGACAAATGTTATTTTTAATTTGAACAGAATTTGTTAAACCAAATTTTTGCAAACACTTAACAAGCAACAGCTACAATTTTGAAACATGTTGCAACTATGGATGGTGTTAGTGTTGTTGCAATGTAATTTGAACTTTCAACCTTTCACTTTCGCGACGCAAACGTGCGCCAATCGTACGCAACTGGGCAATGCCGGTCGCTATCGCTGTCATCGTTGTAAACGTTGATGGTCACATGGTAAATTGCAACAACAACAACAAATGTGCCAAAATGTATTAACACATCGAGTGTGTGTGTGTCGTTGTGTTGGTGCTAATAAAAATGCATGATTGGTATCTGCTTGATGGTGTTTTTAAACACCTTATTGAGTATTTTATAATCGAATGTTGCAGATCATCGGCGGCCGCATGCAGCATGTACGCGTCGATGAGTGTTGGTTGCCTATTTTGTTGTTGTTAATGCTGCTGTTAATGTGGCGCGCAGCTAATTAGCCGATGCCCAAAAACTGCCACGAAAACAATGAAAACAATGGAAAAAATCTATTAATTACTCACACAGCGAAGGCCTTTCCAATGTTGCTGCAGGCCTGCGCCAAGAGGTGCGAATCGTTACGTACGTGTCTGATTTGTTCAATTATATAACAAACTGGCGTCATGTATTGTGCTGTCATTGTTATCATAAAAATCGACAATGCATATTTAATACATAATGGCGATGATGACGCCGATGTGGCTAAAATGTGATTAAAAATAAATTTTTTTTTTGCCAAATTTATCGATAAAAATTGCATAAGTTGGCGTGGCGGCAGGGTGTGCTGAAAGGTCAATACGCGAAGAAACTTGCCGCAAATTTCCAATTAGTTTTGTGATTTTTTTGGCGTTGAAAAAAGTATGAAAATTGTGCTTTAAAGTCATTATTGCAGTAATGAAATGGTCATAGAAAATATTTAACTATTGCATAGGTGGAGTTGAGATACGCCATTCAAGTTAATAATGAGCAGACTAGATTTGTTTAAAGTTCTAAAAGCTGGGTTTTTAATAAATTTTTTTCAGCTCTTTTAGCCAGCCAGCTACTTTAACCTCACCCGAGTTTTTTGCTATTTGTCAGAGAAGGTCGCACAGTGTTGCGAGTAGTGACAAAAATGCCAAAATGCAATTTTATAACCACAAAAATTTGAGTATGAGGTTTTGTTGGAAATATTTCAATTAAGAGAAATCCCAAGTCTTAAAAAAAATATTGGATAACGTAGAAGTTATGAGCTCTTAAAGTACAATCTCACAGCGTTGAAAAAAAATTGTGTACAAACAGCACATTTTCGCTTTCACTTTGAGGTTCAATATTTAAAAATTAATTATGAGCGGGTCCCTAAAACTTACTGTTGTCTAAAGTTTAATACAATTTAGATCAGGCAAGACCAAAATTCCGCTGATTCTTCTCACCTATGAGCAGTACTGTTGTGAAGAAAATGAAACAAAGAAAAAAAGTGAATAAAAACTGAGTTAAAACTTTAAAGGTGATTTAAAAAAACACTTTTTATCACTATCGAAATTTTTTGATATTTGGTTTTGGCAAGTATGAACATTATGCTGTACAATTTTGAACTGCGCTTATTTGCGCGAATGCAAGTTATTGGCATTTTTCGGTGAAGACTTGAGTGCAAATTCGCGATATTTTCAACGTTTGGTTGAATGCCAATGCAATCGGTCAAATAATGAAATAATAATCCGCTGTTGATCGAAAAATTTGTTGAAGATAGCTTCGAAAAATCAATTGCCAATACTATTATATTCGAAATGGAAGGGTTAATATAGTTTCGACAGTACACTTTGATTTTTGTTTCGTACAGACCCAAAAGTTGACAACCTAACTACTTCACTTGTATGGGAGGCGCCCTCTGGTGGTGAATTTTTGAACTTTAATTAATTTTTTATTTTTTGCACTCAGAAATGTTGACGATTGTTGAATAAATCATTCAAATCGGTTCAGTAGTTTCCCAGATACGATGTTTCCTCGCTTACTTTACTACATTTACAAGTGTGAAGGCAGTTCCATTGAAAATTACTAGTTTTGTGTGGCAGCCACCTTAAAAGTTTGATGTAGCGGTTAGTTGTGTATAGAAAAAACATTTGGAAGGGAAAATAAATGAAGGTCAGTCTTACATATCGTATGTCTGGGACCAACCTGAGAGCAGCGGGAGCGCACTTTCTAAAATCTAAAAAAAATCATTTTGTATGGGAGCCTCATTAAAGTTTGGAGATAGGGGGTAGGTATGTTCGAAAGAAATATTCAGGAGGTAAAATTAGTGGGGGTCAGTCTAAGATTTTAACCCTCTAAGAGCAACTTCTGAGCAGCTGTGGAGCAATTTATCGAGATTTTTTTTCAATCTCTTTTTAAAAAAGCGCATTTTATCTATATACACATTTATAAATAAATTTAAAATAAATTAAAATACAAATACATAAATACATAAATTGAAATACATAAATTAAAATACAAATATTTTAAACGTAGCTTTTATGAACTAAGATAATTTTCACTGTTAATATGAAGTTTTTTCAAATCCGTTTATGGGAGGTGGTCGAAGTTTTTGTACGATTTCATTGAAATTTTGCACAGTAAGTTCTTTACTCATACAATAACTGTATATCATTTTATTTTATTTAAATTTTATTTTGTACGACCACTCCTTCTATTTTTGTCACTACGCTATATGAACACGCCACACTGTGGGTCGTCAGGTCAACTTAATAAAACTCCTTGTCGCACTCGTCCACCTACAGTTGCAATTTAATATTTCCATTTTTTTCTGTTATTTACTACCAGACTGTCTGCCTGCCTATGTAGGTATCCGTATATATAGTTTGTATGTATAAATATTTTATTTAAATTTCTGCAAATTGCCAACTTTGCCAATGAAATTTATCATGTAAATTAGTTTTCCTTAAGGGCGTTCAATATAATTAAAGAATTTCTACGCTTAGGCGTACAAGTCGTCAGCGGTGCACAGGAGTACATAGCTATTATAGGTTTGTAGGCGCACAGCCACCAGACATGCGGCCAGACACAATCAGACAGCCCGCTTGGCCGTTCAGCGCTGCCGTCCACTTTGTCACAATTTTTCAATGTACCAGCCATTCATTTCAGCAATGTTTTCCTGTATTTTTTTTTGAACATTTCAACACCGCAAGGCGTAAGTGTATTAGCTTTTTGCGCCACTGCCAGCAGCGTAGCATGCAACTCAATTTACACAGGCCAATAGCTACACACACACACACACACAAACTTGTATATATTTTTGAACAATAAAAAGATGGCGGTATGCGCAAGCAAGCGAAACGGGAGAACGTTGACTTTTGATTAATTTGGGGCAATTTTTCGCCTATTGAATTGGTTGCATTCGGTTCGGGTTGCTGCGAATTGCAATCGAATGCCGCTGATGCTGTTGTTGTTGTTGTTGTTGTTGTTGGGGCTGATGTTGATGCGGCTGTGGTAGTAGGTAGATGAGTTGGCATTGAACAGTGACCGCTACGGCAATTTAATGAATATGCAAATTGAAATGTGCCGGCCGTGCAGTTAATTAAACTTATTGTAAGAATTTCACCTGCAGCTGGAATTTTTTACAATTAAGAAAAAAATCCAGTCAATTTGAAATGTTTACCATTTTGAGTTTACAATTGTTTCTGCGTTTGCAGTTGTTTTCATGTATGAATTGAATGTTTTTTTGCAGATTTATGCTGAGTTTGAATGTTGAATTGGTTGATTTTTTTTATGAAAAATTGAGTTTGCTAAGGTTTTTTTTAATTTTTCATAGAAAGTTTTCCCTCTAAAAAGTTTTTTATTTTCTTCTTAGGGAACAGACAGTGAACTATAAAACTAAAATTAATATAAAACATGAACAGCGGAGAGCACAGTTTATTTACTTCACGGGTTATCTCTTTTATGACTTCACAAACTCCATTTCATGTTTTTGATTTAGTGTGATTTTTTGGTATTTCATAATAATTTAATTTTTCTACTATTGTTCAGCGTTTACAATTGTTTTCATGTATAAATTGAATGTTTTTGGCAGATTTATGTTGAGTTTGAATGCTGGATTGGTTGATTTTTTCATAGAAAGTAATTTTGTTGAGGATTTTTTGAATTTTTCATAGAAAGTTTTCCCTCTAGGAAGTTTGTTATTTTCTTCTTAGGGGACAAACAGTGAACTATGAAAACTAAAATTAATACATATATACCTTATGATCAAAAAAGAAGCCGAAACCACAGTTTATTTACTTCACGGTTTATCTCTTTCAAGTTTACAATTTTTTCTGCGTTTACAATTGTTTTCATGCATAAATTGAATGTTTTTTGAAGATTTTTGCTAAGTTTGAATGTCGGTTTTTTCATAGAAAGTTACTTTTGTTGGGTATTTTTTTAATTTTTAATAGAAAGTTTTCCTTTAGAATGTTTTTAATTTTTTTCTTAAGAGACAGACAGTGAAATGTGAAAACGAAATTTATTATTTAACATGAATAGAACATAGCACAGTTTATCTACTTCACGGTTTATCTCTTCTATGATTTTACAAATTTAATTTAAAGTTATGTATAAAGTGTGATTTTTTGGTATTTCATTATAATTTAAAACTCTGACAACTAGTTTATTTTTTGCAGTTTATGTCTCCTATCACTTCAAAATTAAAATGCAACTTGCATGTATAAATTGATTAATTATGAATAATTGGTATTTTATTTATTTGTTTATTTTATTATTTATTTTGACCGTATTATTTATTGATATTTTATTTATTTATTAATTAATTTATTTTATTATTTTTTAACCGTATGAATTATTGGTATTTTATTTATTTATTTATTTTATTTAATTTTTTTATTTATTTTTTTAATTTTATTATTTTTTTTATTATTAACTGCAAATTATTGGTAATTTATTTATTTATTTATTAACTTATTTTATAATTTTTTTTAACCGTATGAATTATTGGTATTTTATTTATTTGTTTATTTTATTATTTATTTTAACCGTATTAATTATTGATATTTTATTTATTTATTAATTAATTTATTTTATTATTTTTTAACCGTATTAATTATTGGTATTTTATTTATTTATTTATTTTATTTTATTTTTTATTTATTTTTTTATTTTATTATTTTTTTTATTATTAACTACACATTATTGGTAATTTATTTATTTATTTATTTTATAATTTTTTTTAACCGTATGAATTATTGGTATTTTATTTATTTATTTATTTTGTTTTTTATTTTAACCGTATTAATTATAGATATTTTATTTATTTATTAATTAATTTATTTTATGTTTTTTTAACCGTATTGGTATTTTATTTATTTATTTTATTTTATTTTATTTTATTTTATTTTATTTTATTTTATTTTATTTTACTTTTTATTTCTTTTTTTATTTTATTATTATTTTTATTATTAACTACAAATTATTGGTATTTTATTTATTTTTATATTTTATTATTTATTTTAACCGTAGTTCTTCTTCATTTTTATTAACTAACAGATCTTTGCGTAGTCCAACAAACCTTTCTATGCTCTGTTGAAAATATTATAACTAGCATTCTTTTGCAAAATACCTACTTTTTTTCCAACCAACTAAATTCTTTTCTAATTACGCAGTTTATTTGTAGTCTCTGACCCTAAACATGCGTTTTCCCACCAGCTCTAATGCCTAAAATTATTGCGGAAATTTTCAATTTTTATATTCATTGCGTGCAGCAACACCAACTCAAATGAATAGCTGAACAGTAACAAAAAACAAAATGGGCAAATTGTTTTCCCCTCATGGACCCCATAAAAAAGCCTTCAACCGCTGCGTAGGCCAGCACACAACACCAAACTGAAGCATTAAAAATATAAATAAAAAGCATTTTTATTGCTTTCGTGAACTTGCCACATGGCACCGGCGCCGCGTGCAGAGCACTTTAATTATTTGTGTGTCAGCGTTGCCAGCTCAAAGCGCAGCACAGAGCGCAGCGAACGCAGACACCAACAAAATGCGCCTTTCTTTTGCTGCATTTAAAGTGTGTTGCACATCGACATGGAATTGGCAACTGTTGGCGCTGATGTACAATTCGTTCTGCTGTTTGATAGATTTTTCGTGCAGTTTAAAACATAAAAATGAAAATCATAAAAAACGCTTAAAAATCATTTTCTTATTTTCTTTAAAGTTAATGAAATTTGCCGCAAAAGTGCCCTCAATACTTGGTTAACCACTCCTCAAGTATTGGCATTGTACACCATTTTGTGCTGCAGACAAGCAACAGCAAAACACAACACAACAAAGCCAACCAACCAACCAAACAGCCACACGAGCGGCAACCAATCAACTCAACCGCCCAGCCAACCAGCGAGAGTCAACATGTCGACCGTGCGACATAATGCCACTGCGGACGCCATTCCGTTGCCAGCAGATGTGTCATTTGTAAACAACTCGGCGCTGATGTTCTGGCAACATTTGCCAACAACATTTTTCTGGCGCGCTGGCGTACATTTCATTCGCTTCGTTGTTGTTGCTGCTGCGTTGGCTGCTGTGCAACGAAAGAGGTCAGCCGTAAGGTTGGCGCTCTTTGCTTGCCTGCACCGCTGCGTCGCGCACATTTGCCTTCACGTTCGAATTTAATAATTCCACTCGCTTTTTGCGAGTGCCCGTCTGACACTTTGGCTGCACAACAACACAACACTGCCGCCGCCTTTTAATGCTCACTCAGGTGCCAAGTCATTACGCATGCGACTAAAATGACGAACAACCATAACGTCTAACCGCACAAAGTCGTCCCCGGGCAGCGCACTCGCAACTTACCGGATGGCTCCGGCTCGGTTGAGCATTCGAGGGGTTCGGCTGGCCGGGGGACGAGTTGTGTAAAATCAGCACAAGTGCAAAGCATATCGTGTCATTTGGTCATTAGTGTAAGGTGCATGTTACGGATTACCTCGCACCCCGCACCCCGCGCAGCTGCAGCCGGCACACTTGGCCATTGGTCCGTCGGCCATGCAGCTAGTCAGCATGTGGTGACTTGCCATGTGGGCTTTGACTTTTATTACGGCGTCCAACAACGACTACGACGGCAACGTCTGCCAGCCAAGCGTGGCAACAAAAAACGCCAGCAACGTTGCTGATTGGCTGCGAGCGCACCACAACTTAAATATGCGCTCATAGTTTAACGACATTTTGTATGCTTGCATTTTGTCATTTTTTTTTTCTTATTATTGTTGTTGTTGCTCATTTGCCTTATCGTTGCTGCTAAACATAATTTCTCTTTACTTAAAATATGAATTTGTTTATGATCGGACTTTGACTGCTCGCCACGTTCTTTTTCTATGTTTTGGTTGTGTCTAATGTTGAGCAAAGTGGTTGTTGGCTATTTTGTTTGTTTGTTGTTTTTGTTATTGTTGTTGGGCAACATTATTTAAATGTTGTCAGCGCTATTGAACAGAATTTTGTCGTGACATTGTCATGCCGTGCATATTTTGTGCTGTGTTGCTGTGACATTGGCCGCTGTGTGTGTTTGCCTGTCGCGGTTGCATGTTTGGTGCTCGATTGTGGCATGTTGCCTGAAATATGCGGCAAGAGATTATGAGAGAGTTGCATCGTTGCAGCAAAGGAATTAATTTCCGGTTATAGTTGAATTGTTCATAAGCGAATCGATAATGAAAATATTTGAATTCTTCAACAGCAAAACAAGCTCTTTGAATTTGAATTTTTGAAATTTTTCAAAGAAATTAATTGGATCTTAGCTAAAGACAATTATCTCACGGTTATTAAGTTCTGTGCTTTAAATATGCAGCAAAAATAAATTAAAATAAATAATTAAAAAAAAATTAAAATAAAAATAAATATAAATATAAATATAAAATAAAATAAATAAATAATATAATAAATTAAAATAAAAATATAAATAAATAAAAAAATTTTAATTAAAATAAATATAAATATAAAACAAAATAAAATAAATAAATAATTTAATAATTTAAAATAAATTATAATAAATTATAATAATAATATAGATAAATAAAAAATTAATAATAATAAAATATAAATAATGTAATAAATTAAAATAAACTTTAATAAAAATATAAATAAATAAAAAAATTTAAATTAAAATAAATATAAAATAAAATAAAATAAAATAAAATAAAATAAAATAAAATAAAATAAAAGAAATAAATAATTTAATAATTTAAAATAAATTATAATAAATTATAATAAAAATATAGATAAATAAAAAAATTAATCTTAAAATAAATATAAATATAAAATAAAATAAATTAAAATAAAATACATAAATAATTTAATAAATTAAAATAAATTGAGTCCAGGAATCGAATGCGTCACAAAGCATCCATTCCTACATAAAGAAAACCAGGTTTAAACAATTTTTGAGTTATACTTCTAATCACTAAGTAATTTTTTAGGATCATTGCTGAAGACTGTGATATAACTTTAATGCTAATAAAATAACAAATCTTTGGCAGAGATGTCTGCAAAAGCCGCAGAGATCTTGAATAACAGTTTATATGCCACTTCCCGACTTTCTACGCACAAAAACTCCACCTGCCAGGCCCAAAGATTCTAAAAATTAAAATTTGTTGCTGTTTCGCTGCGTTTATTTTCTCAAAAAGTTTTTGAATATTTTTTTTTAAGTTTCTTTTATTAAAAATGCATTTAGCTGTTTCCTTTGTCTCCTTAAAAAGTCTTTGAGTAGTTGTTTTTGAGTTTCTTTCACTGAAAATTTCGGGTTTTTCTCTGAGTTCCTGTGCCCTAAATGTTGCTTTCTTTGAATTTTTTTCGCAGAAACTCACAGAGCTGTTTCCTTTACCGAATAGTCACTAAGTTGTTTTCTTTGAGTTTCTCTTTTCGAAAAGTCTCTGAGCTATTTTGTTTGAGTTTCTTTCCTCGAACAGTCATTCAGTTGTTTCTTTGAGCTACTTGCCTCAAAAAAACACTAATATTTTCTTTGAGTGAGAGCTTCTAATGAAACTTAATAGACTCTGAATAGTCCTAACTGCTAGATCCGCCTGGATGTCGAAGACATACCTAGGTGAATCTTGCATCAGGGTTGGCCAGATTTGGCATGTAGTAAAATCAGGATTTCCATAACTTACAAGTTTACTGTCATAAAGTCCGAAGTGGGAAGTTGGGTTGGAAAACGTCCAGGAATGAGTGCCGAAAGACTAAGCCCCGGAGAGGGTAAATGAAGAGCTGCATTTCCTCCCATCTGGAGTTAGCTTTTTGAAACTTGTAGAAGTTCGAACAGGTTACAAGAGCCTTGTTGTGCCTTGTCGAGGAGACTCATCTGCCCTAAAGTGTCCTGGAGTGCCCCTATGTCCTCTGACCCAACACAGGTGAACATGAAGCTGTCTGGCAGTCTCGTTAAAAAACTTGCAACAGTTAAAAATAGTCTATTAATGTTTTTAAAACTGCTTCCAGAACCCTGAAAACCAATTGGCTGTCCAAAAAATAAGAATATCCCAACCCCATATTCTGTATACGCTAAGCCACGAATCGAACCAGCAACATGCAAATGTTGCTAACACTTGATCACAAAATTTTTGCACTCTTTTTTTCTGTTTTTCAACACAATTTGCGTAAAATTATACAACAACAAAATCAAAAGTGCCATCAGTGCCAAATCAGCAAGAATGCACAAGTTCGTCGCTTGAGTCTTTTATTTTGTTTATTTAATTTTTATTTGGTTGGTATCATCGGCACTTTTGCATTTAGTAAATTTAATTAATTTTATTGCATTCCTTTGAGATTTTTATGAGTTAACTGCCAGACGATTGTGGCGGCGTCGAGCAGTTACAGCAAATTGGCAACCCTATTGATTTTACGACTATCAATGATGACGACGTCGACAACGATGATGATGATGTTGAAGTGCGGTTGAACGCGTTGTTTCATCAACAAATCACAAGTTACAAGGCAACAACAACACAAATAACAATAACAACAGCAACAAGTCAACTCTGCACACAACGCGCACATTGCGATGATCAGCAACCGACGGGCCGCTCATAATCATTGTCAGCAACCATCGAAGGCAACCATCACCGTTCCGATCGTCGTTGTCGTCGTCGTCGTCGTCGTCGCCATGGCGGTGATCGTTCGCAGGTAACATCAACGGCAGCATCGTGCGTTGTCGCCGGTGTAAGACCAGAAGTTCGTATTACTTATTTGTTCTTGCGTTCATAATGAAGCCGAGAGCTGCCTTTCAGTGGGGCGCTGCACTTTCTTCTTCTTTTCTGCTGCTGCCTCTGACACATTCGACAACGAGGCGCAACGTGGTTGGCGGTTGTGGTTGGGTGCTTCGCTTTTTTAAGACTGATGTTGTTGTTGTTACTGCTGACCAATGAAGCGCAGAAGCTGGTTGTGCCGTCGCAAGACGCATCCAGCTCTGGCTTTATCGCCATCTTCCGCCCATATCCATCATATATTATTATTTTTATTATTATGAGCATGATTATGATTTTAAAGTGAACACGTAGCACACGTTTGCGGCAGTGATAGCAGTGCGTTTTGTATAAATCGCCGCATAGCGCTGCCATAATCTTGATTTGCGCCAGATTTATGTAGTCGTAGCGCGTCCTTATGGTCCGTTTGTGCAGGGCTTTGCAAATTAATTAAATTATTTGATTTAAATACACCAATAAGAGGCAACAAAGTGACGCTCGTTTCCTGCGTGCAACTTCTCTTCGTCGCGCACAAGCAACAAAACGTTGCGAGTGTCGAAAGAATACGACAGACAGTTTGAAATGGCAACCGAAAGGCTCAAGTAATGCCTTCACAAGGATGCCACTCCCGCTGCCTTTGCGCGCTTTGCTCTCACGCCACACGTCAATCGATATGAGGCGAGTTTCCCAGCTCAGTCAGACATCAAAGTGAATTTTCCGCATCATTATCCCAGCCAACTTTTGCTGGCACTTCCACTTAACGTTCAGTTCTAATAATTTTTTTACGTTTTCATTTCTTTCGACTCATACTTTAGGTGTGTTTTTCCTCTGCGGCTGGTTAAATATCTTTGCCGCTTTCATAGAGTTTTCATAATGTGCCCTGGCGAAAATTTCGTTGTTCGTAGGTCACCTTCCGCTGCTGCTCCTTCGCGCCTGTAGCCAGCTGGCAAAAGTAATTAACATGCACGGCGCGGCACACAATGAACTCAGGTGTGAGTTGCACATCAAACGCCAATGGCGGCACATGCAGTGTCAGTCAACGCGCACACGCTTTGACGTTTGACAAAGCAAATACAATTGCAACAACAACAACAATAACTACAACTACATGAACAACACCAACCATGTGCACAAGCTGCACTTTGCCGCAATGCTGAGAAATTGTTATATGTCTTTTGTAGCCTTGTTGTTGTTGTTTTCTTTCATCAAAACCACACATATTTTACACGATCAACTTGAGTGTTAAATATGTAAATGGCTTTGTTATTTGTTTGACGAAATCGTTTGTCTCTAATATGACAAATCTATTCATATCAATGGCCAAATGAATGATGGCAGAAAATACCAACAATAGTCATCGACTGGCTGTTTGAAAAGCCGCCGTGATGACACTGAATAGCGCAGTTCCAATGCGTAATTACTGAAAGATTATCAGTTAAGTAATGTTACGCTAGTCAGACCTCAAGGATGTCTCAAGTAGTTGGCAAAAGTTTTGTTTATTTTAACCCTTTCCGGTCAATTTCTACATTTCTTGAGCTAAAAATTTGTACTTCAAAATACTGACTCTTATTGAACATTTTAGCAGTAAAATACAAAAAAAATTTCAAAAAAATCATTTTGGTTGTAATTCTCTCAGCTTCATCAATTTTGTACGATATATCGTACAATGGTCCCCAAAGGAGTAAAAATTCATGAATTTTTGGTTTCGGTTTTTTAAGTTTTATGAACAATTCATTGATTTTTTGTATAGAAAACATAAATTATAACAACAAAAAATCAAAACGTGATTTCATTTTGATCGAAAGTTATATAAATTTGATTCACATTTATTCGGACTTATATAACCGTTGTTGTTGTTGCAAAGCCCTTTACCTCTCAATAAAACACAGAATCAATTAAAATTCATACAGTTTTACAGAAAGATACTGAATATAGCCGATTTCTTTTATCGTAGTGGGAGTGGCAAGTACGCATGTCTAACCTTACATAACCCGTGTCTGCCCAGTAAAACACAAAATCGTCTAGTAATTCTTGTTTTTAATCGAAAATTGCCGAATAGTCGAATTTTATTAGCCACGTGGTTTACAGATGGGCGTGGCAGGCATACAAACGCAAAAAATCTGTTACCAAACCTATAACTTTAAAAAAATGTAAACATATCTTGCAACCTTTCCCTTCCATTTGTACGATATATCGTAGAAAGCTTTGCAACCCTTGTGGTCATTTGTACGATATATCGTACAATTTTTTTAAAGACTCGGGAAAAATATTTAGACGCAAAAAATGTTAAATTTAGTAAGTTCTATAAATCAACTGAGATTCAAACTTTGAAATTGTTTCGCTTTTTGGTACCAAAAAGTATTACTATTATAAAAATTCCTAGGCAGAAGTACCGTCATTTGCTGGTTTTTCAAATTCTTGCAAAAAGGTGCTTACAAAACGCACTCATACTGTGTAGCCACGGCTATTATGATTTATATTTTTAAACAGAATGATACAACACAGCCTACTTAATGAAAATTAAAAAGCTGTTCCATAAAAAGTGCGTTCGCTGTCAAATAAAAATCGTCGAAAAAATTGTACGATATATCGTACAAATTTCTGGAAAGGGTTAAAATAAGAAGCAAGAAGAATAAATAGGTTTGTGCTCACACTGTTGAATTTAAAGCGGCTCAAAGGCGACAAGGAAATTTTTTTTCAAAAACCGTGTTACATATTCTACTGAATACAAATCGTTGTGGTTGGTCAAAGCTATGACTTACTTAGGTCATCAAAGAGCTCAGTTGTGTGCAAGGATCAAGAAGATTTGAAGCCAACCTTAATTTGGTATAATTGCGCGCTAGGATCGATTACAGTATAGTTTTTAGTTTATTTAAATTAAGTCTCATATATACGCTTCATCCGTGCCTTTATGATACTTTCACTTTTAAGAACGCACTTATGCAATTCTTCTAATTGTTATCTGCTTCATGTGAATAGCGATAGAAGTAAATGAGCGTTTCACCAGCCAGCCAGCTGAGAATCGAACCTACAGCTTCTGGTATGAGAAGCCAGCGCTCTACCCGCTGGAATATCGAGGCCAGCCTACCTCATGGGATAAGTAGTCATCTATTCTGTCGTTTATCTTTTCTTTCTGGCCTCTACTTAAAGCAAGTTTGTAGATAGGGTAGAAATTTTCGTGCCCTCACAGAGTTTCTCTAAGGAAACTAAGAGAACTGAATAGAGGAGCTAAAATCATACTTTGAAACTTCCACTACTACTAACTAATCTTGTTTCTACGACTCGCAAATGCTGGACGGTATTATTATTACATACATTTTGTTGAGAGTGTCCATAGATACAGACAAGTAGACATTTCTGTCCATTGAACCCCAAATATTGCCTCCTCCCTTAATCAACAAATTTCCCAAAGACTCAGGATCACTTTTATCCGGTCGAAAGCTCCGTACTGTTGGGTGATTCTGCAACCTTTAATACGCATTCTTTGACATCAACTTTCCCAGGAACTCAGGATCTTTTTTAGCCGGTCCGAAGCTTCCCCACTTTTGAGTGATTCTACGACCTTTAATAGGCATCCTTTGACATCAAATTTCCCAGAGACTCAGGATCTTTTTTATCCGGTCCAAAGCTCCCATTGTTGGGTGATTTTGCGACCTTTAATAGGCATCCTTTGACATCAAATTTCCCAGAGACTCGCATCAATAAATATCTTCCATCTTCCTAGACCCCTGTACCCCGTGCCAGTAGTCGTAGGGTTCTAGCATATAATTCGATATCAAAAAAAATTTCTAACATTATCTAAAAAGCCCCAAGAGTTCTTATTTTTCTTATTGACCTCTTCTTTGTAAATGTTTTCTATTCTTTCCTCATGTGCTTATCGGTCCTTTCTTAGCATAGTTTTTCCTATTCTTTCCTCATGTACTAGTTGCTCCTACCTTTGTAAATTTTTCCTTTTCTTTTGTCATTAAAACAAAAACTATTGAAAACCAATACAGCATCGCTCTAATGGCCATAAGATGAAGAAGCTACATCCATTGTTGTACAATACAAATTTGTTAGTTCAAGTTTTACAAGTATGAAACTCCCATAATAAATGCGATTCAACAATAAATCACGATTTTCGATTTTCAATCGCCCAACAACGATCGATGGAAAGTGCATTAAAAAGTTCATAAACTTAAAGGTTCAGCAACTCGAGGAGCAAAAGCAACAAACAACAACTCGACAAAAGCATGAAGCGGCACAACAGCAGCAACAGTCAGCAACATGGACATTGCAATTCAGTTGAAAATAAAGAAACATTAAAATGAGAAATAAAACTGACTGCCAGTAATAACTTGAGGACGAAAAAAAATCAGCAAAAATATTGGCAAAGCAATAAATGAAAAAGCGACAAAAAATTGCGCTTTTTTGTTGGTGTGTACTGCCAAAATTGTTGCCATTGAATAGTCACAGTAAATTACATGCTGCATTTGCTGCTGTGACAAAATAAAATTTAGAAAAGTGCAAAAATTCAGATATTGTCAAAAATAACAAAAACAAAATAAAAACTGTTTGTGGCGCAAAGCAAAGTCTGTGTGGCAAAAGTAGCAAAAGTGCC
The DNA here is from genome assembly GCA_964056695.1 of Melieria picta. Classification (NCBI taxonomy): domain Eukaryota; kingdom Metazoa; phylum Arthropoda; class Insecta; order Diptera; family Ulidiidae; genus Melieria; species Melieria picta. Next base: position 116,466,085 of record OZ057399.1, on the reverse strand, counting down.
ATGCGGCAAGCAAAGACAAAACTGCAAGCGGTGCATGTTCGCTTTCGTTTAATGAAATGAGTTATTAAATTTCGTTTACAAATACAATGTGGCAATGTGGCAACATGCAATATGGCGTATGGCAGCAATTGTAGCGTTTATGTTTTTATTGTTTTGATTGCAGCCCCCAATAAGTGGCTGCAAAGACACCTCAGAGAAGTTTGCACAAAGTTGCTTTTGGTGCACAACTCACGATGTTGTACTTGTTGTTGTTGTTGTTGCTTAGGTAGATGCAAAGGGCTACATGCAGCAAAGGGCTTTGACTATGTAAGTGAAATTATTTTTGTATAACAAAACGACAAAAACAATTTGGTATAAATGTGTACAAAAAGTTAAGCGGCCACAGTTGGCCAGTTTCAAATTTAACGGTGAAAAAATAGCAAAATTAATAAAAAAAAATATAGGAAAAGGTAAAACCAAACTGCACTCTTGGTAAGTTGGCTTGCTTTGAAATTTTGGTGTTTTTGTTCCCATTGACTTCTCATTGTTTTTTCGACAGAAATATGCATTTGCATTGGCATAAGTAATAATTTTGAATTTTTTTGTCGAACTAACAAAATTCAATGCTGCAGCATTTGCGTTATGCGGAAGAGAAAACCCAGCAACACGTGGTGCACCAAAGTGTAGCTATGACTGTTCATATATAATTATTTGTTTTTTCTATTCAAAAGGAAAATTGTTGTACAGTTGTTGGGCATACAAAAGCCACGTTTTTGTGACTCAACTCGTTTCCGGTTTTCTTGCAAATTTGCTGTTAGTTTTTTGACTTTGGTTATTTTCTGCTGCATGTCACTAGGCTATTATTAGTTGTTGTTGTTGTAATTTTTTTTTAAATTATAGTAATGTAATATTTTATTCGTTTACCTTTAACTTAATTGATAATTTTTTTTATATTTGAAATAATAAATAAATAAAAGGATTAATAACTATGAATGAGTGAATGAATTATGATTTCATTGAAATAATTCTTGCTCTGTGATATTTTTTAATGTTAAATTATGTTTCCTCACAAAGGCTTCTTACAAATTTTTTACCTCGTATGATGTTGAGTTTTAACCACTAAAAAACATGCGTTGAATTTTTTCTGATTTTGAGAACTCCCTCTAAAACTGAAGTCAATGGGCCCAATAAATCTTAACTTTTGGTTGACTTCGTCAGATCTTAATGAAAAAAGGAAAAAATATGTCTAGTTATTTCTTATTTGAACCATATTTGAAGTCAGTAGGCCTATTAAATCAAATTTCCCCAGAGTTTTAACTAATTTTTGACATTTTTAGTGTTAACAGATTTTAATAAAAAAAAGTAAAAAACACGTGTGTAATTATTTCTCACTTGGATCTCTTTCATCAAGTTTACACTCAATAGGACCATTAATTCATATTTTTCACAGTTTCTCCCTACACAATTTTAACCCTTTGTTACCAGTCAGAATTTGATTAAAAAAAGTGAAAAAAACCTGTTGAATTTTTTCTCATTTGGAGCTCTTTCACCAAGCTTAGACTCAATGGAACCATTAATTGATGTTTTTTTACAGTTTTTCCATACAAATATTTAACTCTATTATTATTTCTCATTTGAACCATATTTGAAGTGAGTAGGTCCATTAAATCATGTTTCCTCAAGCAAAGTGTTAACCCATTTTTGACCCATCAGATTTTAGTTAAAAAAAATTAAAAACACGTGTGAAATTATTATTTTATTTTTTTATTGTATTTTATTTTTTTTATGGTATTTAATTTAATTTAATTTTATTTTATTTTATTTAATTATTTTATTTTATTTTATTTTATTTTATTTTATTATATTTTATTTTCATTTCATTTTATTTCATTTTATTTTATTTTATTTTATTTTATTTTATTTTATTTTATTTTAATTCGATTTTATTTGATTTTTTTGGATTTGATTATATTCAATTTTATTTAATTTGATTTCGTTTAATTTTTTTTAATTTTATTTTATTTTATTTTATTTTATTTATTTTGTTTTATTTTATTTTATTTTATTTTATTTTATTTTATTTTATTTTATTTTATTTTATTTTATTTTATTTTATTTTATTTTATTTTATTTTATTTTATTTATTTTGTTTTATTTTATTTTATTTTATTTTATTTTATTTTATTTTATTTTATTTTATTTTATTTTATTTTATTTTATTTTATTTCGTTTTATTTTATTTTATTTCATTTAATTTAATTTCATTCATTTCATTTCATTTCATTTCATTTCATTTTATTTTATTTTATTTTATTTTATTTTATTTTATTTATTTTATTTTATTTTATTTTATTTTATTTTATTTTATTTATTTTATCTTATTTTATTTTATATTCTATTATTTTATTTTATTTATTTTATTTATTTTATTTATTTTATTTATTTTATTTATTTTATTTATTTTATTTATTTTATTTATTTTATTTATTTTATTTATTTTATTTATTTTATTTATTTTATTTATTTTATTTATTTTATTTATTTTATTTTATTTTATTTTATTTTATTTTATTTTATTTTATTTTATTTTCATTTTATTTTATTTTATTTTATTTTATTTTATTTTATTTTATTTTATTTTTTATTTTATTTTATTTTCATTTATTTAATTCATAATATTTTGCGCAACCACTCGACGAAGCCTTTTGCTCTTCCCACGGCAGTCTACGCCAGCTGGAAACGTCTGTTCTAGTGCCAGCAGGTCCTTTGGTAGGTTTTCGTTGGCGAGTATGAAATTAAATAAAACTTTAGCTGGACTACTCCAACCACTTTAGCTGCATTCGCTGACTTGAACCCTTCAACTCGAGTCTGGCTCTATGAACAAAGGCCGCATGGAATGCGTTGCGAATGCTAGCAACGTTCGCCAACACTGAACACTGAGAACTGTATGCTTTCGTCACACTGTGCTTCTCTATCTGAGCCATAAATTGTCATCATCCCGCGCACATCGTAAACATGTTTGGTCCGAGAAGCGCGCACAATGTCACGCTCTCCTATAAATTGCATGTGGTCATAATTGGAATTTGTGCCGCTTGTCCAAAAATGGTTTGATTTGTATGGCAATAAAATTATTATTTTTTCATTATTTTCAATATTTGCAATTCCGAGTATTATCCATGTATATTATTTTCTTGGCTCGAACAGCACAAATATATTCTTGCAAAATGGAACTTGATAAAAAATAAATTAAAAATAAATAAATGACAAGCCAAAAGGCAGGCGGCGAAAAAATTGAAATCTCAAGCTGTAAATGCAAAAAGCACTTGCTAAAGTGTCTGCTGCTCGCCCCGCCCCGCCTCGCCTCGCCGCGCACTCCGCTACGAGGCCCAGTGCCGTACTGTAGTTATGTAGCCATATCAACGCCACATCAGTAAATTATGTCCTTTTTCGTGCACACTTGAGAGCATGACGTCGAACGCAACTACGCGCCTGCGCATAACAAATTAAAAGCAAAACAAAAAACAAACAAACATAACTAAAAGTCCAACTTGGCATACGGGCTGCGACGAACTGCTGGCTGGATGGTTGGCTGGCAAACAAATAAACAAACAGACAGCCAGAGAGACAAATGAACGAATGCATAGATAGTGCAGCAAAGGGACAGACAAACGGACAGACAAATGTACGGACAGACAAACTGCTTTTACTGCCTTAAACAGCAAAGTGCGCAAAGTCTTTGACTGCGGCCTCCTTCGGTGTTGCTGCTGCTGCTGCTGCTGCTTTAGTTGCTGTTTTTAGGTGCAACTTGCTGTTGTTTTTGTTGTTGTTATTGCAGCAATACCACTTATAAATATGCAAGATGGCGTTGCTGCTGCGATATTTTTGCACTTTTTATTACGTTCGCAACGCCGCTATCGAAGTGGTAAACATCTTCATTTTGTGGCGGCCACAATGCGCAAAATACCATTCACACCTTTTACAAAAATAAGCACAAAACGTGCAGCGAGCAGAAATTTTAAATTTAAAATAAAAAAGAAACAATGCAAAAATTTTGCAAAGTGTTGGAGTAGAAGGCAAAGACATCTTGTTGAACATTGTCGGTTGCGTATTGAATGCGAACAATAAAGTATCAAATTAATTTTGATGTGCAAAGAGAAATATTGAAAAATCATGAAAATAAAAATTAAAAAATTATAATTTTTTAAATTTTTCTTATAATTTCCTTTATATTTTTTTTAAGTCTTTATGCATAAAATATTTGCATCCAACTTACAGCGAAAATTTGTAGTTTAGTTAGGCGCTGTTAATTTTTATGGCCATTATGCTGGCAAATTTAACCCTATCATGACCTATGGGATATATTTGACCCATATGAAGTTTTAAGTGCTTAAGTGGCACTTTTAATGTAAAATTTTTGCCTTTTTTTAATATTAGTTTTTGTTTCAATTTTGTATTTTATGCCTAAAATAATTTGTATGTGTGTATGATAAATTTTTACCATTTTTTAATATTAGTTTTTGTTTCAATTTTTTATTTTATGCCTAAAATAATTTGTATGTGTGTATTAACCTCAAAATAATCAAGGTTTGATGATTTTTTAATTAAAAACAAAATTATATTTTTTAATGAATTTCAATTCTTTTTTTAATGAATTTCTGACTCAAAAACTTGAACTTAAATAAAATAATAAATTAAAAATAAAAAAATACCACAACCAATTTTTTGCCATTTTAAATGCATACAACACACTCAAGTTATAACATTAATTAATTCAAATAATTTGTATGTGTGTATTAACCTCAAATTGATCAATGTTTATGATTTCTTTAGTTAAAAAAATAATACTATTTTTTTAATGAATTTCAATTCTATTTTTTGAATGAATTTGTGACTCAAAAACTTGAATTTAAAATAATAAATTAAAAATAAAAAAATACCACAACCAATTTTTTTGTTGTTGCCATTTTAAATGCATCAACACACTCAAGTTGTAACATTAATTTTAGCCAAAGATAAATGAAGCAATGCCATGATAAATTTACGCGCCGACCCACTCACTATGCACAGCAGTCACATTGTGTGTGTGCGCATGCGCACTTGAAGTGTCACTAGCCGTCGCGGCAGTGGCAATGAAGCAACTCTGGCATTGCTTCCATGCGTTATGAAAATCATTTGCTGTACGTTATGAAAATGCTAGAAAATGACAAATGACTGGCACAGCCGTGTCGAACACATGTGACAGGCGTATCGTATGTGCGGTAACAGGCTGTGCGAAATTAATGCTTTATTTGTGTAAAATGAATTATTGACAGTCTGCTGGTGGATGTGTAGTTGGATTTTGCTAATGAAAATGTAGTTTTATAGTGCTTGTAGAAAATAATAATAATGCCAAAAGAGCAAAAAACCACTCGAAATGTTGAAGGCATCATTTTTCATATCCTAAGTAAATCTTATAAAAAATAAAAATTGTCTATAAATTCCAGCGAATAATTTTATAAATATTTGAAATCACACAGCAACGCATCAAAGTCGATTAAGTAATCGAATCACCTAATTTTTTAATTAGTTTTTACCTAAAGTTCAGGCAGAATACTAACAAGATTTTGCTCTCATAAAGCAACTTCTTCAAAACTTATCCGATCAGTTAATTCTACGAACACTTTAAAATCGATTCTTCAGCTGAGAAAAACCATATATTGACTGGAATTTCATATAAAGAGTAGTAAAAATAAATTCATTATTTTCGCATGAAGTTGAATTCTTTAATTAGAATAGTTAGAATGATTCTATTTAGGCCAGTTCTGTGCCATTTAGTTCCATTGCTTATTGTCACTCTTAAGGTAATTTTATTGTGCCTTCCTCTCAAAGAAACCCTTGTCGCTATTGGCAAAAAAACTGGGACAATCCATTTTTAGAAGCTTCCCTTGAGGCAAATTTTTCACCAACAAAATCATTTGCCTTAGACAGTACAAGTCTATAAGGTCTCTAAGCCAAGCTGCGAGTCAGAGTCAGTGGCCTGGCATTGTCCTGATGGCACACAATTCTTCTCCTATTTCATCAGACATTTCAATTATTGACAGTACAAGTGTCCGAATTAAGAGTCTGGCTTAGGGGAGCAGCTTTTAGTAGATGATTCTCTTCCAATCCCAGAAAAACCTTCCTGACCGAAAATCCTGGTTTGATCAACGTTTGCGCCGGCTCAGTGCCATTTGACTATGACTTTTGCATGACATTGTGGTATGTAGTCAATTTTTGATCACCATTTACCACCCATTTCAGAAATGGCTTAATTTTTTTTGCAATACAGCAGCAATTAAAAAATGAAATTTCAGTTCATGAGATTTTTTGCGTTAACTCGTGTGACAGCCATGCATTGAGCTTCTTCTTGTATCCAGTCTTATTCAAGTGGATCCACAAAGTCTTTTGTGCAATGTTTAGCTCCAGGACAATCGAAATCGTGCATACATGACAGTTGGACTTGACGATTTCTATGATTAAATCAAAATTTTAGACAGTTGTTCTTTCAAAGCGTAGTGAATCTTTGATATTAAAATTACCGGAATAGATTTTTTTTAATTTGAGCAAACGGGCAGGGGATAACCCCTAATAATGCGAAGCTTAGCATTGGTTCGGGAAGGATATACAGGTTAGGTTAGGTTAGGTTACACTATTCACATTTTTAGTCTCTGTCTTGCGTTTTCTCTGCCTTTGTCAAAGAAAAATTTAAAAAATGCCCTTTTTTCTCTTTGCTGGTGTCCAACATTGACGCGCACTCAAACAAAGCTGAGACGGGCAATCACAAAACTGTCTGAGACGTTTTTTTAGTACAAAATCGTATCTTTCGAACGCCATCTAGCATAACCTGATAGCACTTATACAGCGCGAGATACAGTTTACTAAAATCATCTATTAAAAAAGTCATATATAGGAAAATGAAGTTTTCTTTTGTTAACTCTTCTTAACCCTAAAGTGCATAGGTCCACCTCGAGACGGAGTAACACATATGTACAAATCTTCTAATTAAATCCTGATAGAATTGTTTTAAGTCGCAAAATCTTTCTGCTAGTATTTAGTAGACAATCTTGTAAAGTATTTTTTTTTTTAGTAACTTGCAATAACCCAAATGTGCCGGAGTTCTTTTTCTCTCGAATTTTGCGAAAACTTGGTTGATTGATTTAATATGAATTAAATAATTGAAAAAATACATTTACATAAAAATACATTTTTTTAGTGCATGTTTAATGTGACCATATGGTTATGTTAAGCGCTACAGGGTTAAAAAGAAAAAAACTATGGTTATTAAACATGGCTAAATACAGTAAATTGCTTCATTTTTCTCAAATTCACGTTATAGTTTGCTAGGTGAAGGTGCTATTATCTTATTTATTTTTATTTTATTTTTATTTTATTTTTATTTTGTTTTTATTTTATTTTTATTTTTCTTTTTATTTTATTTTTATTTTATTTTGTTTTAATTTCATTTTATTTTTATTTTAAATTTATTTTATTTTTATTTTATTTTTATTTTATTTTTATTTTATTTTATTTATTTTATTTTATTTTATTTTATTTTATTTTATTTTATTTTATTTTATTTTATTTTATTTTATTTTATTTTATTTATATTTCTATTTCTATTTCTATTTCTATTTCTATTTCTATTTTATTTTATTTTATTTTATTTTATTTTATTTTATTTTATTTTATTTTATTTTATTTTATTTTATTTTATTTTATTTTTATTTTTTTTATTATTATTATTTATTAGAGCAATATATAATATTACACTAAATTATTAGCACATTAGCTGCTTAGGCCTACGGTGCTTATAGTTAATAAAGTTTATATGTTTAACTATGTACAAGAGATGTTATACATGTTTACACCTATGTGTACAATGATTACAGGCTTTTGATTAAATTAATACCTTTTATGAAATTATAAATTTTTATTACGTTAGCTGCGGTGATATCTTTTAGGTGTGCGGAGGGTTTAGTTATTTTTATTTATACTACTTATTATTTTGAATATTTAAACTCTGAATCAACAGTAATTGGCAAAAACTATTGTTCTCAATTCAATTTCTTAAAGCAACTCATGCAAATGTTACAAAAAAAAATTAAAATTTCAAAACAGACGAGCACTTATAAAAAATTAAAAAGAAAATTATTAATTAAAAAGAATTATTAAAAATTGTCCCATGTACCAGAAATAGTAAACAAATTAAAACAAAAGCAAAAACATCAGCAAAGTTGGATGCAGCTACCTTGTGGCCAGATTATGAAATGTCTTCGCAAAATCAAACAGTGCATTACAACTACAAAAAAATAAAACTAACTACAATGAAAGCAGAAAAAACCAACAGCCACGAACTGCATGGAGCGTCCACATAGCCCTAAGAGTTGTTGTTTACTTTTTGTTTCGGTTTGTCTGCAGCAACACAAAATACTCAGCGAGCGGCAGCAACACACAAACTGATGCTGCTGACCCCCGAAGGGTTCAAAACATTTCATTTTCTTGTTGCTGTTCTCGCTGACTGCTTTTACTATTTCTTTTTGCTTACCTTAGCAATTTTATTGTATTTTCTATTAGTTTTGTTTTATTTGCAATTCTGTGCTACAGTTGCTGCTTCCTCTGTGTGTGTGTAGTTGTTATTGTTGTAGCCATTATATTTTCATAATTCTTAAAAAAATCAATAAACATTCTATTGGCATTGCAGCCAACAAATAAACCGAATAAAGAAAGCGCACTGGGTTTAAGAACTTTGGTGCAATGCTGTCGGTTAGATTTTTCCTATTTGGCCTTAAGCGCTGCGAGTATTTGAAATTCCAGTCAGCGGCGGCACTGTTCGGCGATCGTGATTGCTCTGATATCGTGATTTTTATTAAATGCACTTTGCTGGTGTCCTTTTACCTCACAGCCCAAAGGTTTTTGCCGCTGCATAGTGAAGGCAGTTTTTCTTTTGTAGGCTGTGTTGTTGTTGTGTGGTTTAGATTGCATTCGATTTAAAAAGGATTATTTTTCTGGGGTTATTAATTTTCAAAGCAATGACGCATTTCAATATATATTTATTTATTTATTTATTTAGTCTATGAATTAACAATTCTTACAGACTAATAGCAATAAATAGGCAACAAGTTCATTTAAAAAATTCAACTAAATATGTGTGTATGTTTATGTGGAGGAAATTATGGTAAATAATTATTTTATTTTATTTTTTATTTATATTTTATTTTATTTTATTTTTATTTTATTTATATTTTATTTTATTTTATTTTATTTTATTTTATTTTAATTTTATATTATTTAATTTTTTTATTTTATTTTAATTTTATTTTTATTTTATTTTTATTTTATTTTTATTTTATTTTACTTTATTTTTATTTTATTTTAATTTTAATTTTAATTTTAATTTTATTTTATTTTATTTCATTTTATTTTATTTTATTTTATTTTATTTTATTTTATTTTATTTTATTTTATTTTATTTTTATTTTATTTTTATTTTTTTTTATTTTATTTTATTTTTATTTTATTTTATTTTTATTTTATGTTATTTTATTTTATTTTATTTTATTTTATTTTATTTTATTTTATTTTATTTTATTTTATTTTTATTTTATGTTATTTTATTTTATTTTATTTAATTTTATTTAATTTTATTTTATTTTATATTATTTTAAGGTGTCATGACACGTTAGAAAGGGGGATTTTTAATGATTTACAAAATTATTTATTTTTCAGCTCCTATATTATCAATCTTTTTGAAATAGCCAGATTAGCCGAATCTGCTAATCTGAAACAAAAAAACAAAAAAGATTCATAATTATTAAGCTTTCGGACACAGGAATTCACCAGAAAAATAAAAAAACGCTAAAAATAAAAGGATAGGAGCTTTTTGAAACAAAGTGTCAAAACTTGACTGCGTTTTTCACATTTTTTCCCCAATTAAAAAACTCGGTCGAGCCAATCCGGAGATTAAGTGTCCGCAATGGAGGATGTGTTTTTTTTTTTACGCGACTTCAGCTCCACCTATATGGGTCATTCTTTTACAAACCGAACAACTTTTTTGACCCCATAATTTATATTCATCCCAAAATTTTTTTTCACTTCTGGGCATAAAATTAACCGACACGTATATCAGAATTTATTCGAAAAAAATTTTTTTTTCTTTATATAATTATTTAAAATTTTGAAAGCTACGCGTATTTTGCTAGATTCTAACATGTTTAAAATTCAATATCTCCGGTTCGGCTTATCTTATCGACACAATTTCAAAACCGTTTTTTAGCTTATTGTATGCACTTTAGAGGAATATGTTTTAAAATTTTTTTTATTTTAATAAAAAAAGTATATTAACAATTTGATTGTTTAAACAATTTTTTGATGATGTTCCCCAAAATCAATTTGATTGAAAAAAATACTGCTATTTCGCAATGTTATTACCTACAAAACGCATATTTCAAAAAAGTGGAGACTTAATTAGATCATAAGATAGAAAAAAATTTCCACCGCAAGTCAAGCGCGCGCGACTTGATGGGACTCGTGATTGCTCTGATATCGTGATTTTTATTAAATGCACTTTGCTGGTGTCCTTTTACCTCACAGCCCAAAGGTTTTAGCCGCTGCATAGTGAAGGCTTTTGTTGTTGTGTGGTTTTAGATTGCATTCGATTTAAAAAGCATTATTTTTCTGGGGCTATTAATTTTCACAGCAATGACGCATTTCAATATACATATATATATTTATTTATTTATTTAGTCTATGAATTAATAATTCTTAAAGACTAATAGCAATAAAAAGGCAACAAGTTCATTTAAAAAATTCAACTAAGTATGTGTGTATGTTTATGTGGGGGAAATTATGGTAAATAATGATTTTATTTTATTTTTTATTTTTATTTTTAATTTATTTTAATTTTATTTTAATTTAATTTAATTTTATTATTTTATTTTATTTTTATTTTATTTTTTATTTTATTTTATTTTATTTTATTTTATTTTATTTTATTTAATTTTTTTTTTTTCAAATTATTTTATTTTATTTTATCTTCTTTGTTTTGATTTGATTTTCTTTTTTACGATTTATTGGACTCCTTAAGGGTTATTTTATATTATTTTATTTTATTTTAGTTTATTTTATTTTTTTTATTTTATTTTATTTTAAATTATTTTATTTTTTATATTTTATTATTTTATTTTTATTATTTTATTTTATTTTATTTTGTTTTATCTTTTATTGTATTGTATTCAATTTTCTTTTATTTTATTTTGTTTTATTTTATTTTATTTTATTTTATTTTATTTTATTTTATTTTATTTTATTTTATTTTATATTATTTTATTTTATTTTATTTTATTTTATTTTATTTTATTTTATTTTATTTTATTTTATTTTATTTAATTAGAAGAAATGCGAAATGAGTAAAGTTTCTTGTAGACTGATGGTTTGGATGTTTTCATGAATATTGTTTTATACTTTTTAATATAGGAGTCTTTTTTGCTTCAATTTTTTGCTGTAATTTAATTTAATTTAATTTTATTTTATTTTATTTTTATTTTATTTTATTTTTTATTTTATTTTTATTTTTTTCAAATAATTTTATTTTATTTTATCTTCTTTGTTTTGATTTGATTTTATTTTCTTTATTACGATTTATTGGACTCCTTAAGGGTTATTTTATATTATTTTATTTTATTTTACTTTATTTTATTTTATTTTATTTTATTTTATTTTATTTTATTTTATTTTATTTTATTATATTTTATTTTATTTTATTTTATTTTATTTTATTTTATTTTATTTTATTTTATTTTAAATTATTTTATTATTTATATTTTATTATTTTATTTTTATTATTTTATTTTATTTTATTTTGTTTTATTTTATTTTCTTTTATTGTATTGTATTCAATTTTATTTTATTTTGTTTTATTTTATTTTATTTTATTTTATTTTATTTTATTTTATTTTATTTTATTTTATTTTATTTTATTTAATTAGAAGAAATGCGAAATGAGTAAAGTTTCTTGTTGACTGATGGTTTGGATGTTTTCATGAATAATATTTTATAATTTTTAATATAGGAGTCTTTTCTGCTTCCTTTCAATTAGTCTAAATCTAACATCTTCAACTTAACTGAGATCAATGAGCATCTACTCGACTAATTGTTTCTACCTTTCAATATGAGACTCTCGAGTTTTTTTTTTTAGCCTCTATGCGCTGTGCCCTGTGGCGCTCTTAAAAAATGCATAGCATGCTTTTGGTTTATGCGCAACATTTGCTGCATTTATCATTAAAAATGCATTTGCATGTTGCCACTTGCGAACAATGAAATGCAAACGCATACATTAACCGATGGACGAATGTGGCAACAATACCAACAACAACTGACTAAGCAGTGGCAAATTTTGTTGCCTTACAAAATCAACGTCGTTATTACCGACGCGCCGAAATCATCAACCAGAGCGCAACAGTAACAACAACAACAACAACCATGACAATAACCAGAACCAAAAAAAAGCAGCATCACTTGGCACTTGGCCAACGTATCGGCAACATTAAAACTTGTCTCGCGGCTAGTTGGCATTGCATGTTATTATTGTTATTAATATTAACTGACACTCGACGTCTAAGGTGCACAGTTGCCTCCCCGACACGCCATGTCGGCTATGGCCAAATCGATGCAGCAAGCGGCTGCAAATGTTGATTGTGCATTTTTGCTGCTGTCGTTGCTGTGTGTGCCGAGTGCGCAAAAGCTGCAAACGAACTCATTAGGCCACGCACTTTACAAGCGGTTAACTCTCAGTCGCCGCTGCTTCGATCTCGACCGCTGTCGCGGCCTCAGTCTGTTCCAGCGCCAAATCCTAACGACTACTGCCGATTTCAACTAATTGAATAAGCGCTGCTTCACATGCAAACCAACCGCAGCCACACGACCACTGACGTTGCTTGCCTGTGCGCCATTAACCTTTTACAAAAACAATAAACTCAACAACAACAACAATAAAAGAATGCACGAAACAAGTCAAAGTGAACACTCAACAAATTCAAAACTTCCAAACGCATAGAGAGAGATAAACACATAAACACACACACACACACACGCATACATACACATACTTGTACATTTGGCTGCATTGGCATAATGTATGTGACCGGCCCTTAAGTTTAGCGCGCACATGTTGTTGTGAGTGAAAAGTCGGTTGACGCCCCAAAGTAATTTTTCATCTTGTTACCGCTTGCTCGCCGACCAGTGTGTGGCATTTGTATTATTTACCTTTGCGCCTGCACCAGGGCCTCCCTTTTTAAGTTCGGCTCACTGCTCTAATTGATTTTTTTCCGCCGTTGTATGTATATGCAAGTGCATTGGTGTGTGTGTGTGTGTAGTACTTGGCGGTGTTTATTTGAATCTGCGCTTTGGTCTGTGTTCTGTGCTGGTGAATTTTTACGACTGCGTGGGGTTGCTGACAAAAGCGAAGCTGTTTCGTTTATTGCTTCTTTTATGACCAACCATCGAGTTCTTGCCTCGACTGGCTTTTGTTCAATGGAACTGCGTTCGTCGGTTGGTTTATAATTTTTTAAACCTGCTCTGAAAGCAAGTAGAGAAAATTTTAAGAACAGAATTTATTGCAAATAGTTGAAGTGAAGAGAACATTTTCAAAAAAAAAAATTATAATGACAGTGCCACCAAGAAACTTGGCTTGAACCAAAAATGTAAAATTTAAGTGCCGCGTTTAGTCAATAAACATGTGACATCACTTGGTTGCGTTGAGTTTTAACGTATAGAAGGCGTTAGGGTCTAATGTATTGAATCATATTCATTCATTCATTTATTTGTGTTGTACAGAGTTAGAATTAAATTCATGTATGTACTTCTTCATTCTTTAAATAGCGCACCAAGTACCAAAATTATGCAGAAACATCTTCAATCAAGATTTCAGTATAGTTTTTAGTTTCAAAAAAGGGCAAAAAGGAACACGAGAAATTTTTAAAAATCCACAGAACGCACCCAATGATTTTTTGAGCTGGTTTTTCAAGAAATTGCTGTTTAACCCATTAAAGCCGGGTACCAGTTCCGCCCATACGATTTTGATAAAATTTCATACACGACCTGGAATTGACCCAAAATGATCAGAGACAATTTCAGCTTTCTATCTTTGCACATTGCTGAGATATTCATTGGGTATTTTCTACCCATTACGCAGCAATGGTAGCTTTTTTCCATACTTTTTAAAGTGATTAGCTAAACTTGTGAACAAAAGATGTATTGTTTACAGGTGAGTTAGAAGGCAGATTTTGGTGAGGTTCTAGGGCCACTACGTTTCGCCACATTTTCCACCTCCGGAAAATTCACAATTTTTGGAGTTCGGTAACTCTAGTTAGATGGCGGAATTTTAGGGTGACCACCACTAGACTGAGGTAGTTCCATCTTTACCCCAACCATCCCGATCAATGATTTTGAGATATCTCTACTACGAACTTTTCTGTGATTTAAAAAAAAATCAGTTTTCATGAGTAAAATTTTACCCATTAGGCAGCAATGGGTAAAACCTGAGCAAGCTATGGTATCTCTTTCATTCAAGGCAGGTCTTAAGGCTTATAAGAACGCTTGACTTAAATGACAAATTTTATATAAATTTTATTTTTGAAATCTTATTTGTAAATCTGCATTAAACTGATCTATTGTGTGAACAGTTTTAATTAGATTCGATGACTTCAAAGATGCCGATGATAAGTTTTCACTGTATTCACTGTGTTTAACATCCAGTTTAGCCTAAGTTCAGCGAGAAGACAGTAAACATTTTACCGATTCAGTCTACTACCGAACCATATACTGCGAATTTCCATAAAGCTCCAAGCATAAAATTCTCTTGTTGCGTTTCTAAAATTACACTAAATTTCAAGGAATTGGTCAATCTGTAGTTTGAACCACAAAGCCAACTGTCGATTGCTTGGATGGATTTTCTTTAGCAATAATTGCGTTGTGTATACCAATATTCTGTGAACTTGAAACTCCTTTTATAAAAATATTGATCAATCGTTTTATAAGAAAATCCATCTTCTATTTTTCTTGAAAAGAAAAGACTTATTGATTTTTGAAAAGCGATAATACAATAAATTTTTTTTTTAATATACTCAAGATGAACATATGAAAAAAACTTAGACAAACGAATGCGCAGGCTCAGGCTTGAGCCTAAAGATTGAGGTAAAAACCAACTTCAGCATCTACAGATTCGAAAATACAATACACTTTTCTAGACAAATAATTTCTAATGGATTTAGAAAAACTGTTGCTGCTTAAATTTAATTGAATTCAGTTCTCGATTCAACTGTTGTTGTCTTCAAATGTCACTTTTTCTTTCAATTCAATTTTAAATTTTTATAAACTGGCTTTCCTTTGGATGTCACTTCTTCAGTTCAATTTATTTCAATTAAATAAATTTTTTTTAATTCAATTCATTATATACTTCGGTTCATTCATTATAATTTTCATTTTGATTTTAAAAAATTAATTCAATTAATCAATTTAATATTCAATTCAATATTCAATTATATTCAAATTAATTCAATACTTTGAATTAAGTTCAATTTTATTCAATAATAAACTTGACTATTAGCGCCAAACCATTTTCTACGAACCACATCATTTTTCATTGGAGAAAATCCGTTTAGTAGCCTAGAGACTAACTTTCTCAATTCAACTGAATTTTCAATTTAGTTCAACTGTTGTTTCCTTTGAATAGAACTTCTTTAATTCAATTCAATTCTATTATCAAATCCTTTTAATTCGATTCCATTAAATTCCATTCAATTAAAAACAATTCCATTCAATTAAAAACAATTCGATTCAATCAAATACAATTTAATTTTACAATCATTCGATCAATCAATCAATTCGATCAGCCAATTAAATTCAATTAAATTCAATGAACTTTGCTATAAAATATTTTAGTCACGAATAAAACCATTTACTTCAAGTTTTTTAGTCGAACAAAATAGGTTTTTTCGTTGACAAAATTGCCTTTAGAAGTCTAAACTGATGATTCAACTGCATCTTTAATTCAGATTAACTTTTGTTTCTTTTGGATGAAACATCCTTAATTCAATTCAATTTGATCATCAATTCAATTCAACTGTTATTTCCTTCGAATGTTCAATTATATTTAATTCAATTCAATTTACTTCAATTTAATTCGCTTCAATTCAATCTTCAGTTAAATTAAATTCAATTTTTAATTCAATACAATCTTTAAATAAGTGCAACTTAGTCAATTAATTTGCGTATACAATTTTTTAGTTACGGACAGAGTCTTTTAGTGCGAGTTTTTCAGTCGAACAAAGTATTTTTTTTCATTTACGAAATTCTTTTTAGTAGTCTAGAGTGACTTTCTCAATTAAGTCCAATCTTCAATTCAGTTCAACTTTTGTTTCTTTTGAATGAAAAATGTTTAATTAAATTCACTTCTGTCATTAATTCAATTGAATCTTCAATTCAGTTCAACTGTTGTTTCCTTCGGATGAAACTGCTGCCATTCAATTCACTTTAATTTAATTAAATTCAGTTCAATTTAATTCACTTCAATTCAATCTTTAACTTAATTCATTTAAACTCTTAAACTCTTCAAATCAATTCAATCTTCAAATCAGTTCACTTTAATTCAACAAACTCAATTCAACTCAATCCAACTCGATTCAATTCCGTACAACTCAATTCAATTCAACTAACTTGCATATAAACAATATTTTGTACAATTTACAATATTTTAGTAACGAACAGGGTCTTTTAGTCGAATAAAGTACTCGTATTTTCATTGATCAAAATCTCTTAAGTAGTCTTGCAACTGTCTGCCTTTGATTTGACATGTTCTCGACTCTAAAATTATAGGCGCCAGCCATCTGTCTAAAATGTTCTTTTCAAATGTTTTGACGAAAATCTCTGTAGTAATTAAGACTTCTTTGAAATAACTAGAACTTTTATTCGACATTTTCTCGACTCTAAAATTATAGCCGCCAGCTACTCGTATTTGCCTCAACTATGCACATTCCTCAAATGAATTTTCTCACTTAAAACTGTCTGCTTACCGCTTTTGATGTGCAGACAATTTCATTATATATCGGTCACTAATGTCAATTAACATGATCGCATCATAGCAGACACATCAACCAATCAACAGCATCACACAGCAATTGAGTCCAACACAGCGCACTGCTGCTGCCAGCCAGACACTTCAACAAGTCTACAAGCTGACTTGGCTTCTAAATGCTAAATGCCATCAGACAAAGAACCACTTTTCCAGCAGTCACTACTGGAGTCTAGCTTTCATATATAATATGACCATTAAAAATGTTTATCACCAGGCCGGCTCGGACCACACCAGCCCGCATCGAACTCGTTAAATTGCGCCAGAAAGAGAAAACTGACAGGGAGCAGCGTGTAAAAGCCATTGACACGTTCGGCTGGCAAGTGTCTGCTCTATGTACAAACTACGAGTATGATGTGTGGTGTCTGATTGGAAAATTCAGCTTTTACTCTGTCCAAGCAAGAGAAAATGTCGAGTATGTAAGGAAGAAAGCATGCAGTGGCAGTCGTTCGCAACTGTTCGACACTGCTGGCCTGCTGCCCGCTTAATGCACACATAAATTTCATAAGCTGTTTTTTTTTTCATTCTTTTTGTTGTTGTCACTTTTGCTGATAACATATTTGCTGCAATTGTTGTGCTCCATAGTGCAACACCACAGCGGCTACCACTCTTTCGCACTGGAAAAAAATAGAAAAAAGAAAAACTCTGATGCGGGTAGTCCTGGCTGATGGTTGACTTTTTGGCCTAATCATATGCGCCGTTTTTTTTCTCTCTCTCTCTCTTTCCATTGTCTGCTGTGGATGGGCATTTATGTGTATGATTGCATGTGTAAATTTTTTGTCTGTGAATTTATGTTACATAGCCAGCGTCGCCAGCGTTGGAAGCTATTTTGCTTTATTGTTGCCGTCTGACAAAAGACGGTAGCGAGATTACAGCTGGTCGATAAACTGAATTTGGTAATTTTGTAAGAAAAAAGAAATCTCCCAAAAAAGACTTGAGTGGTTCAAGCAGTTAGTGGACACAGAGAAAAAAATCAAAAAAGTTATAAACAAGGAAAATGTATATAGTTTTGTACCATTATGGGTAATGGCTTGTGATAGATAAGGCAATTTAACAAAATATTAAGTGGTCTGTCTGGGCATTTTTAATGGCATAAGAAAACGGTTTCACTTTCGCTACGGTGGCACATGTGTGAGCCATAAAAACTAAGCCATAGAAACGAAACTAAAAACGAATGGTACTATAACAGATTTCTGTAGGAAATTCAAAGCCTTATTTCTTATAATTCAATTCTATCAAATGTAACTTTTTCAATTAATCAATCTTTAATTGAATTCAACTGATATTTCCTTTAATGTTACGTTTTTAGTGCAATTTAATTCAATAGAGTTTTAAAAAAATTTAATTCAATTCAGTTAAATCAATTTGTTTTAATTCCATTCCTTCAATTCTTCGGTTAAATCTTCACTAGAATTAAAAAAAAAATCAATATTCAATTTCAAATGTAATTTTTTCAATTGGTTTCAATCTTCAATTGAATTCAACTGAATGTTATGTTTTTAGTGCAATTTAATTCAATAGAGTTTTAAAAAAATTTAATTCAATTCAGTTAAATCAATTTGTTTTAATTCCATTCCTTCAATTCTTCGGTTAAATCTTCACTATAATTAAAAAAAAAATCAATATTCAATTTCAAATGTAACTTTTTCAATTCAATCGATTTTTAAAAAAATTTATTTTAATTCAGTTAAATCAATTTGTTTTAATTCCATTCATTCAATTCTTCGGTTAAATCTTCACTAGAATTAAAAAAAAATAAATATTCAATTTCAAATTTAACTTTTTCAATTAATTTCAATCTTCAATTGAGTTCAACTGATGTTTCCTTTGAATATTACGTGTTTAGTGCAATTTAATTCAATCGATTTTAATTAAAAATTTAATTCAATTCAGTTAAATAAATTTGTTTTAATTCCATTCATTCAATTCTTTGTTTAAATCTTCACTTCAAATTTATAAAAATCAATATTCAATTTAATATTCAATTCAATATTCAATTCTATTCAAATCAATTCAATCCTTTGAATTGAATTCAATGTTATTCAATAAAATTGCGTATAAAATTATTAGTGTAAAGTTTTTTACTACGAAACATTTACTACGAGTTACTCAGTCGAACAAAGTATCGTTTTTGATTAAAGAAAATCTGTTTAGTAGCCTTGAGACTGACTTTCTCGATTAATTGAATTCAACTGATGTTTCCTTTGAATGTTACGTTTTTAGTGCAATTTAATTCAATCGATTTTTAATAAAATTTAATTCAGTTCAGTTAAATAAATTTGTTTTAATTTCATTCATTCAATTCTTTGTTTAAATCTTCACTTCAAATTTATAAAAATCAATATTCAATTCAATATTCAATTCTATTCAAATCAATTCAATGCTTTGAACTGAATTCAATGTTATTCAATAAAATTGTGTATAAAATTATTAGTGTAAAGTTTTTTACTACGAACCATTTCCTACGAGTTTCTCAGTCGAACAAAGTATCGTTTTTGATTAAAGAAAATCTTTTTAGTAGCCTAAGGACTGACTTTCTCGATTCAACTGATCTTTCAATTTAGCTCAACTGTTGTTTCTTTTGAATAGAACTTTTTTAATTCAATTCAATTCTATTATAACTTCAAATCCATCCAAGTTGATTCCGTTCAATTCTATATATTTAATCTTTAATCTAATATTCATTCGATAAATCAATCCAATTCATCAATCAATCAAATCAATTAAATTAAAGCATAATAAAAAAATGTAACGTGAATTTCGTCGTAAACTCGATCGTCATTATGGCTTCAGTGTGTAGGCAATTCGTTGCACCGTTGAATAGTTTGAGCTCTTTTGGACCTTCTTTAACCGGAGAGAGATTAGAGCAAATTAAAGAATCGAAAAAAACTCAGAAATATCGATTTAGCGCCAATCAGTTCAATTGGTCATCACCCTAGAGTCAACCCGGTTTGTTTTGCATTTGGATTTGTAGCTACATTCGTATATCCGAGCTGTGGTTGCAAGAAACCGGCGCTAAATGCTCTAAGGTGCCAAAGTTGGCAATTGGGTCAACTCACGGCGAGCGTTCATCAATTAGACGCAACTTAACATCCCTCGATTATTTTCTCTGGGGCCACGTGAAGTATAGATGAGTGTTTCACCAGCCCGAGCCAGTGCTGCCAGATGAGGATATTTCCTCCTAGATTTAGGAGATTCTTGACCCATCAGGAGAATTTTTTGAAGAACAATTATTGAGGACAAAACTTAAGAGATTTCAATGATGAAATATTTTACATCATTAATGAATGATATTATCTTGAATATTTAAAGCTAAAGTGTCTAATTTAATTTTATTAAATTGTATACTTCGAAGTGTATAATTTATGCAATGAACGAAGAAAGTTTACAAAAGCGAATTTCATACCAATCAAATTTTTGATATGTTTGGTTTGTGTTAAGTTGTTGTAAAGCTCAAGCTCAATAAATAAAAATGCTGCAATAAAAAACAAAACAAAATATATTTTTATTTTCTATGAGAAGCTTAATTCCTTAATTTGTAATGGCAAAAATTGTAAACAATTTTTTTTGGGAATTTTTAAAATGTTGAAAGAAATTTCAACTTTTTTTTTTTTATGAAATTTTTAATGAAAAAATTGTAAAAAAATTTTTAAGGAGATTTTTCAAATTTTTGTAAGAAAAATCAACTTTTTTTTAAGTTGAGGAGAAGGTCATATTAGGTGTCTGGCAACACTGGCCCTAACCAGGATTCGAACCTAGGGAATCAGTATGAGAATCCAGCGCGCTACCCACTGGACTATTTAGGCCGGTCAAATTGGCCATATTGGACTTAGTCTTCAAAACTTGGACCGACCACTTGAAGCAGTGCCAGCGAAGCTAAGGCGACCCTTTGAATGACGACCCTTTAAATTAGCTTCAAAATGAAGCCAGAATCAATTTGGTATCTCACACCGTTGTTATTTTATTTGCATTTATTTTCTTAACGTTCTTGAGTGGTGACCTTTTATTAATTTTTAACCAAAATATTTAACATGAGAGTGTATTTATTTATTTATTTTATTTTATTTCTTACGGCTTGTAATAAGCCTATTTCAAATTTCATTTTGTTATAAATATAAATATATGAAATATAAGGTTATCTTAATGCTAAGGTCTTACAATGATTGTGTAGCTTCTTTTTAAAAACAGTAAGTTCACATAATTTCAATTCCTCTGGCAATTCATTGTAATATTTTAAACCCTTATAAAACAGGCAATTTTTATCCATTCCTGTTCCCACCTTAGGTAGTTTGAAATTATTTTGTATGCTGTAAAAAAGATAAACATGAAAAGACAAACTTATATAAATAATTCTTGATTTATAAAACTTGGAACCGAACTCTTTTCGAGTCATTTTCCGCGATGGTAAAGATTATTAAAGCGAAAAATCGATTAAGTTTCATTCTCATCTCATATATATTTTTTTGTATGTAAAAATGTCTATTGTCAAAGACCTGCCGATCATTAGGTTATGTTAGTGTACAGTCTGTTGATCAATCAGCAGAATCCTTGATCTCATAGTGCGACGTGGGTTTTTTTGGGGAGCCAAACAGTGGCATTAACAAAAATTGTATCCCCTTTTGCAATTCATCATTGCAGCAACCCAATGTGCCAAACCCTCCAGTTTCTAAGAAAGCCTGTGGCCATTCCTACTAAAAACACCTTAAATCAAGTTCCAGAGAATTATTTTCATAAAAAACCCAAATCAAGTACTCGAGAGTTTAAATGTTTGTTGCCTGTTTTTAATTGGTACGCGTTACGCCCACTGTTTCGTACGCTTATCACTCTGCAAGTTGGCATTTTACAGCCACCTGTGCTGGCCGAGCAATTCTCTCGAATTACAATGCATTTAGCAGCATTTTGACAAAAACTGTCAAAATGCTGCACTGCAATTTTCAACTCAGAAATGTCAATCAGCGCCGCATGTGCCCAGCGTTGGTACTCGCGACTGCAACGTCGAGCACAACGAAACATTGTTGGTTGCTTGCTATGTGTGTGTGTGTGTGTGTGTGAGTTCTGCAATGACATTTTGCTGCATATTTAACATTGGTTGTATGCGTTTAGGTGTGTGCGTGCGTGTGCTCAACTCTGACAGTGTAACCACTGCGACCAGAGAAAAGTAGTAATTTCCTTTTAGAGATCATTTTAAGACGAAAAAGCCTTAATTATATGATTACTTCAATAACAATTTTCAGCAGACAAAACTTTTGTCTTGATTTTTGCTCTTGTTGTTGTTATTGCTAAGGTTATTGTTATTATTTTTTTATTGCAACACACACACACACACATGCATACATAGCAAGCAGCGATGCGTTGCCGCCGTCGTAGGGTGCTCCTTGTCAGTAGGCAATTGAGTGCAGCTTTCAGTGTGCATTTGTTGGTGCATTTATTGTGTGGCATGATGGACACCAGCCAGCCAGCCAGCCAGACAACCAACTGGCCGACTGGCCAATGGGCCAACTACGAGTACACTGCGCCTGTCTCGGCTGTTAGCTATTACACTCTGTCGACTGTCGGCCGTGCTGGGGCCAACTGTGATTTTATGCTTGATAGAAGTAACTCACTGTTGGCATTGTTGTTGTTGCTTTTGTAGCGTTTAATTGAATTAAAAATGTGGCTTTTACAGGGTAAATGCTGTTGTTGTTTTTGCTGCTTTTACAGCAGCCAGTTGTTGTTGTTACAGTTGCTACTGTTGTTCACTGTAGCACTGATCGCTTCGTTTTTTCTGTCTGCCAGTTTGTCTGTATGTCTTTCTGTCTCTCTATGTGTGTCAGTTCGTTCATGCGTTTGCCTTGTTTACAAACATGTAGCTTGTTGCTGCTTGTGGCTAACAGTGGCTATTTTTGTTGTTGTTGTTTTTGTTGCTGCTGCAATAAAGTGCGTTAGCCAGACATGCAATATATGGTTATGATTACAATTAATTATTTTATTGAATTGTCTGTCACTTGCCAAGTTGCTGTGTTGTTGTTATTGTGTTGGTGTTCTTTTGGTGGGATGAAGCACACATACACACAAACACACATTCATACAAGCGTGTAAAACACATGCATGCAAAAGCGTGAAATCGAAACTATAAAAAAAATTGCAGTGCCAATTAAAATTAGCTACACATTTTTGCAGACAACTGAAATTGATTGCTATTAATTGGGAAAGAATTGATGTACAAAAATATTATAAAATAATATTATAAAAAATATTTAAAAGAATTATTTCACATTTTTTAAATCTAATGTTAAATCCCAAATGTTATATTATTCTTTTATTTTTATATTATATTTTATTTTATTTTATTTTATTTTATTTTATTTTATTTTATTTGTTTACATTTGATTTTATTTGATTTTATTTTATTTTATTTTATTTTATTTTATTTTATTTTATTTTATTTTATTTTATTTTATTTTATTTTATTTTATTTTATTTTATTTTATTTTATTTTATTTTATTTTATTTTATTTTATTTATTTATTTATTAACACTAGAAAGACTATTGCAGTCATTTTGACGGTTTTTCATTTTTAAATATCATGATTTCCTTTATTATTTTTATTAGCTTTTGCTTTGGTGACTTTTATTTTCTATCGTGAAAAATTGTATATATATTTTAAAATTTAGTTTGTGAAAAATTAACCAAATCCGATGTGTTCTTTTCGAGATATCGGTGCATATGATATATAGTCTTTGTAGGTATAAAAAACTTGCGGTCTTTTTAGTGTTAATAATTTAATTTTTTTATATTTTCAATATTTAATTCCAAATGTTCTATTATTCATTTATTTATTTGTTGTATGTTAATCAATCATTTCCCCTTTTTTAAATCTAATGTTAAATTTCAAATTTTATGTTATTCATTTATTTATTTTACTTATTTCTTTAATTCATTTTATTAATTTTATTTATTTTGTTATTGTACTAATTAATTAATTTATTTATTTATTTATTTACTTTGTTTTTTACATTTGCAATATTTAATCCCAAATGTTCTATTATTCATTTATTTATTTATTGTGTGTTCAATCATTTAACATTTTTTAAATGTAGTGTTAAATCTCAAATTTTATATTATTCATTTATTTATTTTATTTATTTTATTTATTTGATTTATTTTATTTATTTTATTTATTTTATTTATTTTATTTATTTTATTTATTTTATTGATTTTATTTATTTTATTTATTTTATTTATTTTATTTATTTTATTTATTTTATTTATTTTATTTATTTTATTTATTTTATTTATTTTATTTATTGTATTTTATTTATTTTATTTTATTTTATTTTATTTTATTTTATTTTATTTTATTTTATTTTATTTTATTTTATTTTATTTTATTTTATTTTATTTTATTTATTAATTCATTAATTTTTTTTTTTATATTTTCAATATTTAATTCCACATGTTCTTTTATTCATTAATTTATTTATTGTATGTTCAATCTTTTCACATTTTTTAAATCTTATGTTAAATCTAAAATGTTATTCTATTCATTTATTTATTTTATTTATTTTATTTATTCTATTTATTTTATTTATTTTCTTTTTTACTTATTTTATTTATTTGTATTTATTTTTTTATTTTATTTATTTTCTTTTTTATTTATTTCATTTATTTGATTTATTTATTTTTATTTATTTTTTTTATTTTATTTATTCTATTTATTTAATTTATTTAATTTTATTTATTTACTCATTTATTTATTTTGCTTTTTATATTTAAAATATTTAATCCCAAATATTCTATTAGTCATTTATTTATTTCTTGTGTTTTTTATATTTGCAGGTTCGCGTAAAAGTTCTGGACAAGAACGACAGTCCTCCCGTGTTTCGTGACACACCTTTGGCCTTCAATGTCAGCGAGGATTTGGGTGCTGGACATATAATTGCCACCATACGCGCCACCGATCCGGACACGTTGGGCACATTGACATTCAGTCTGTTTGGTGGCGATGATGACAAGTTTCTGCTCGAGCCAGATACGGGAAAATTGTTGCTGAAAGATTCGCTCGATCGCGAATTGAAGGACAAATATGTGTTGCAGATACGCGTCAGCGATGGTGTTCAAAGCACAGAAACAACGGCTACAATTGTGGTGAGTAGTTATGAAACATAAACACTAGTTTTGAAAATGAATCCTTACAAATGATTTTAGAAATGAAACTTAAGATTAACTGAAGAAGTTAGGTTAGGTTGAAAATTCAAAATTGTGTATACAAATCTAGCACATTCAACGCCCTATGAGGCATTCTTTCACTCAATGTTGCTTCAAGTTTTTTTTTCATTGTGCTGCGAGGTTTTGTTTTTGGTTTTTCAGTTTGAAGATTTTTTTGTTTTTGTGTGGTAATTTGATGCCTTCCAACGTGTTAAATAAAAACGCCTCAATGATTACTTCAATGCGCTTCCCTTTTACTTAGCACCAGGCACCAAAAACACACACACACACAAGTAAATACATAACCTAAATGCGCGCCGTTGTGCTCCCCAACAATTTTCTCAAAGAAGCTGGAAAAAAGGAGCTCTGGTAGTTCTGTCTGTTGGCGGCCGCAAGGCAACGGGACAGACAGACTGCCAGACTGTCGGGCGCAAAGTAAAGCAAAACAACGCAAAAAGGCACATTTTGGAAAAAAGAAATCAAAATAAAATAAAAACTATTTTCGGATAAAATCAGAATATGGATTACAAAATGTGCACAACAATAACAACAACAACAGCCATTACCAGCACATAAAGTTTGTATAGGACCTGAGTACAGCATCGTTCCAAGAAATTTGTTGTTGCTCGATGTGTGTGTGTGTATTTTGTTGTTTTTTTTTTGTTGTTGTGGCGTCTGCCGTTGGCCAATGTGCCAAAGAAGCATAGTTTTGCGTTGCACTCAACAGTGGTGCAGCGTTGTTGTTGGTTTACTTAACCACTTTTTGTTCATATTTTTTTCATACTATTCAGAATTCATTTTGCTGCTTATTTGCACGTTTAGTGCTTTAAGGTTTTTTGTTCACTACTTTTTCTGTGTGGCTGTTGTTGTTGTTGTTGCTGCACAGTTGATGCCTAGTGAAGTGTTTATAACGCGTGTCCGTCTCGTACAGGCTTTGTGTCTTAACATCACACTCGAACTGCAGCCCTTTTCGGTTATGACGCACATGACGGCAACTTGCACCATGACCAAAATGATCGCAGCCCCATCATGCACTCACACACACAACCACACGCACACACACAAGTGCACACATCGCACAAAGAAATGCAATAATTTTCAATTTTCAAGGTCTTCGCCACTTAAAAGCGAGTTTATTTGTCTTTTAAGTGATTTCAAGTGACACACAAACTGTCGCTTTCATGCTTCCCTTCCCCCTCTGATTGTCAGCTTAGCTGTTCATAGCGCCGTTCAAGTTGGTTTTAAATCCAACTTGCAACATTATAAACAGTTGTAAACTCTTGCAAAATCGCAGCAACACAAAGGTGTCCACTAAATATAAGTTGGCACAAAAAAACCATTGTTGCCAACAACTAAACTTGGCAACTATATATAAAGTTGAAAATTTATGCGTCCTTTCGCCATATTTTTCGTTCGTTTTATTGTCGCTTGGGATATATTTTTCGAAGAGGACTTACAGCAGCTAAGCTTAAGCGGCCGTTCAGTTCGAGCTCATTTGTAGTCGTAAAAATTTATTAAGGTCGCGTTATTCACACTTTGCAGTTCATTTAATGAATTTACATACACTGAAAAAAATTAATGGTGTTTTTAAGGCACATAACAGCCATTGTTGTAATTAACCTTTAAATAGTTTTGGTGGAGTTGGCAAATAAGGAAAGTATTTAAGTATTTTTTTTGGTTGTTAGGAATGGATGTTAAATCTTTTTCTTGTTTTCTATTTATTATAGAAACAAACAATTCGAATCCTTTCAATTCAGCTCCTATTCACAACAAAAATTGCAATTTCACAAATAATAATTTTAATTAATTTTTACTATTAATTTATACTATTATTAATTTTTATTAAATTAATTTGTTTTTTATAAAAATTCTCTTTAAAATGCAGAGATTTTAACATCTGTGTGTCATAACCAGGGAAAGGAGAGCATTTCTGATTGAAAATGAGCACGAATTAGGTCCTCCTGATTAGAAATATACCACTTTTATTTTGCCTTTTTTTGCCTTAAAAAGGCAGTTTGCCTTTTTCACCCATAAATGCCTTTTTTTAGTGCCTATTTTATCTCTAAATGCCTTTTTCAAGATTTGTCGAGCGCCTTTTTATTTTTCTTTCGTTTTTAATATTTTCCCCCTCTTGTTTCGCAAAACTACCTTGAAACTAAAAAAAAATTAAGTGCCAACATTGCAATTTCGTTAACTTATCGATGTTTTTACATTGATTTGATCATTCCTAAGCCGTTATTTTTTGTTGTGCAGTGGAAAATTTAAAGAAAAAAACATGCCAAAATCAAAAAGTTCGGTTAGTGCAAACCTAAAACCGCGAAAACCTTGATGTTCCTTTTCTTTTACAAAAAACGAGGTATAAATATTGTATGTTGCATACGTCAGATGAAATAAAATTATTAAAAAATACATACCGTTTCCCCTTTTCTTTTAGATTTTCTAGTATTTTTTTCTTATTTTTAAATGCCTGTTTTTGCCTTTTTAACAGTTTTGAATGCCCTATTTTGCCTTTTTAGGCAGTTTTTGGTGCCTTTTTCTGCCTTTTTAGCAGTTTTTAGTACCTTTCCGTGCCTTTTTTGCTATTTTATTTTGCCTTTTTTATAGGTTTTTAGGTCCTCAAAATCCTTTCCCTCGTCATAACATAAGAAAAAAAATTGCTTTTAATTAAAATGGATTAACCATTAGAAATATAAATAGCACTTGTTTGTAAAGAGGTATTCACAATGTGAAGTAAAAAAACTAATTCATAGTGTAAGTCAAAATAGTCAAATTATATCACAGTAGGTAGCTAGGAGTCGCTGCCCCAAGGCAGAGCCCAGTTATATCATGAAGGGCCATTGTACCACAATCATCAATCAATTGATACCACAATCAATCGATCTTTAAACTGCTCAATCATTGAACCAGTTTTTACTCTTTTCGAAGCTTAGAGTAGACTGTGAATAGTCCTTTGGGTTAGATCTTCTAGATAGTTAAAAAAGAAAAGAAAAGAAAGTTGTCGAGGTAAGTTTTTGTGGGACAATATTAGGATACACACGTAAATTAGCTAAAAAATCAGCTGATTCTTGCTGATTTTTGTACACGGTTTATGAAACCCTGGATCTGACAGATGTACTATATGTAAAAAATATACTCAAAGATTTCAGAAAAGGAAAGAGAAGAGCGAAATCTGATAGATAGATTATAGATAGATCGATTTAAATACGAACTGTGTACCAAACGCGGATGAGGTAATTCTTCAAGCATTCAAACATTTACAGTAGCCCATTTAATTATATTTTGTTGAGAGGGAAGTCCAAAGATATATGGAAAAGAGCATGAAGTAGAAACGATGATCGAAAGAAGCATCTGAGGGATTATTTCCTAACAGATACTAATTGGAAATCCAGAGGTTCCAGAACTAAGTATACCAAATTTCCACTCAGAGACTGAACTGGCATATATACTCTGACTCTATGAAAGGGCCCAATATATCTTTTAGGTTGCAGTGCACTTTCCTCATCATACTTGCTTATTTACTTAACTGGGCATAACAACCCGTCCCAGGGTTACCGCCTGCCGCAAAAGTTCTCTCCAGTGCCTCTGCTTTGCACGAGCCTTCTCCAGTTGGTAAAACCAAGAGTTAGTAAGGCGGCTTCAACTTGGTCCTTACACCGGAGACGAGATCTCCCTCCTCGCCTTTGACATTCAACTACTTCCCCATCAACAATTATAATAATAATAATTGAAACTATACAACAATGCCCCTTTCCCCAAAAATGGCAACTTCGCATCATGGAGTCAAGGGTCCTCATGGACTTGGAGCAAATGTAACAGTAGTTTGAATTTGGTATTTACTTGGCTTTGTCAAGAGGTCAGGCTGGTTTGACCAGTGCTGCCGCTGTAAAATTAAAAAAAGTCAAAAAAAAGTGTCACAGCCGAAAAAAAGTGGCATCAAGTAATCCATTTTTTTTTATTTTTTTACCTTTCGAAACTTATTATTTTTAATAAATTTCTAAAGGAGATAATTTACTTTGAAAAAAAATATTTCCCCCTTAAATTAATTGATGAGGGATATATTAAAAAGTCCCAATATGCATGTTTTGTATTTATTATGAAAACATTTGCATTTCAAAGCATATGCGTGATATACTTACTTATCCATTGGGAGCTATCAAAATTAATTTAGCACAAATAACTTAGGCAATGCCACAAAACAACGCGTTAATTCAGATTAATTTTGTACATTTTTGCGGGAAAACTTTGACATAATTAAAGGGTTGCAAGTAGTTTAAATGTTGCCAGAGGTGTAGTTTTTAAGTACTTAAGTGTTACCTTTGAAAAGTGAATACTAAAAGGAAGGCATATTTTGAGTATTTTTAAACACGCAAAAATAAAAAAAAGTAACTTTTCGAAACAACTTTCAAAATGTACATGTAAACTTTTTGATAAAAAAGGGGCAAAAGTCGTATGATTTTGAAGAAAAGTGTCAAAATAAGCCTATTTTTAAAAAGTCGGTGTCAGGTGGCATCGGTCTCCAAATAGGGTCAATTTGACACTTTATTCGCACAACGGCAACACTGGGTTTGACAGATTTTTGCTTTACTTTGCTCAAAGTTGGTCTTTTTTTTGGGTTTGGCAAAGAGAAAAAGCGGCCCTGCATACCATCCCAACCTAACCTAACACTAGAGAGACCTTTTTTTCTATCATGAAATTAAAATAAATGAAATTGTTTCTATCATGAAATTCAAAATGGAATAATTAATTCTAAAATCTATAGTTTATAGCTAAAAGTTAACTATTTTTTTATATTTTTTCTGATCTCCAAAAAAATAACTCAACAATTTTTTGCCGTGCATGATTTTGTTGTGTATCAAGTATGAACGTACAGAAATTTATATGCAACATACCATCATACATACATACATACATGTCAGATGCCTCGTTCGTACGTTGGTCGCTTCGTTTGTCTGCCTTTCTGCATTCGTGATATGAATAAAAACTGACAGCTGTTTCCACCTTTTAAACGCATTTAAATATAAAAAATATATATATATTAAAAAAAAAACAAAACAGTAAATAAAAAGGAATTCATTGCTTCGCCGCAAAACGAAACCACAATCGACCGCATTATTAACACCAGCCGACACGACGAACGACATCCAAAGGGCAATCGAAGAGAGCGCACAACAATAACAACAACAACAACATATTTAAATACATAGTTTAGAATGTAAGCGAGGCTCTGACTTATAATAAGCAACCATACATATTATTCCACAAATACATAAATACACATTTATGCGTGTTAAATATGTGTGCGTATGGTAATGATATGTAATAACAAATTTATATGCTTCACGTCTGCATTTTTAAAGCGTCGTTTTTTTTCTGTCTCTCTCTTTTCAACAAACAGGTGGCCGACACCAACGATAATCCACCCATTTTCGATGAACCTGTTTATTCGTTTGACATACCGGAGAACGCCCCGCGCGGCTATCAGGTGGGCGTTATTGCCGCCACCGATCCGGATTTGGGCAATAATGCGCTCGTCTCCTACACAGTCATATCGGATTGGGCCAACGATGTCTTCAGCCTGAATCCGCAGACGGGCGTTTTTACACTGACAGCGCGCTTGGATTACGAAGAGGTGAATATGATTCGATTGTGTTGGTGTCTGCTTTGAAAAGGCTTCTTTTTTGTTGTTATATTTGGCCAACATTAAATTATTCCTTTGGCGCATTTATAGGTGCAGCACTACATACTCGTGGTGCAGGCACAGGACAATGGACAACCGAGTCTCTCCACAACGCTCACCGTGTACTGCAATGTTTTGGATTTGAACGACAATGCGCCGGTCTTTGATCCCATGAGCTATTCAAATGAAATATTTGAGAATATTTCGATTGGCACATCGGTGGTGACGGTGACCGCAACCGATATTGATTCGGGTGAGTGACTGAATGTAATTAAAAGTAATTAACTAATAGAAATTGGATCATATTTATAACTTGTCTACGATAGTTTCTTTAATTGTTTTTGTTTTTTTTTGTTTTATATTAATTCTGGTACAGAATAGTCAGTCAGAATGTGTTGGCATGTTTAACTATGCATGGTCAGAAATAGTGTAAAAATAACGTCCTGAAAGAAAAATAAAATAAAATAAAATAAAGTAAAATAAAATGAAATAAAATAAAATAAAATAAAATAAAATAAAATAAAATAAAATAAAATAAAATAAAATAAAATAAATTAAAATAAAATACAATAAAATTAAATAAAATAAAATAAAATAAATTGTGTCTGACAACTGTTCTGGCAACAGAGAATCCTATTACGGCATAAATTCTAATAGCACATGACCCTTTTAACGAGATGGCATCACAGTTTGGACTAAAAAATTTAAATGTCTTTAGTAAATGTGGCTCTACTAGAAGAAAGCTTACAATCTACTAAATAGTTTTAAAAAATAAAAATAGTTTAAAATAGTAAATAGTTTTTAAAAAAACAAAATATAGCAAATATGCAAACAATGTACTACTGTGTACAAAGAATACCCGGAATTCGATTTCTTCGATTATCGTGGTGTTGTGCATTATGAGTTCCTTCCGCCGGGCCAAACTGTCAACAAGGAATATTACTTGAGCGTTATGCGTCGTTTGCGTGAAGCTATTCGCAAAAAGAGCCCGGATTTATGGAGAGACAACTCTTGGTTTTTGCATCACGATAATGCACCATCTCACACGGCATTGGTTCTTCGTGAGCACTTCGCCAACTCATATCGTTCCACAGCAGGGGCGTAGCCAAGGGGGGGGTTTAGGGTGTCAGAACCCCCCCCATAGCCTATAATTTGTCAACATTTTCAATCACTGTGCATCATATGTACGTTCCCACATTAGCAAAAAGGTCTTTTCATCTTTAAATATTTAAAAGATTATTAACAAAACCCTTTTTTACCGAAACTAATTTGTTTTTTTAATAGTCACGTTTAGGCTTAATGCAGCGATTTGCATGTTCTAAAAACATGTCTAAAGAGTAGTTTAGTTCGTCGACCGGAATGTCCTTCAGGATGTCGGTACAAGCCTTTTGGATGGTTTCTACGTTCTCAAAACTCTTTTTTTCATCGGCAAATGCATTCTTTGAAAAGGTGAAATTCGCACGGTGCCACATCATGTGATAACAAAAAAAGAGTCAAAACAAGTGTCAATAGATGGGATGGCATCCTTCGATTGCTAAATGTTCAGTTAAAATGCAATACATTTATGCTATTGAGATGCTTAACCTTCGCCTTACTAAAGATGATCCCAGGCACTTCCGCCGCTATTTTGAGTAAAACTCACAATAAATATATACCTAACAATTTATAATTTTTTTTTCATACTTCAGTATTTAGTATCTTCCTCTGGCGATAGTTCGTATTTCGAAAAAAGGCCTAACTTTAATGATTTATTTTGAGACTATGGAAAATATTAGAAGATTTCTTTCCAGAGGGTTTATTGAACACATAATGAGGTACGCAAAAAAAAATTTATCGAGAGTTTTAATCAAAATGGTAGCGAAAGCCCCTGGGATCACCCAGGTACATTTGTATAAAAAATGACAAAATTCAAGTTTAAACATGATCAAAATTTCAAAAAAAATATTTTTTCATGTTATTGAAAATTACCTTAAAATTTGTGCAGATATTAAACATGAATATTAAAAAGATCACCCGGGTGGGTATAAGCAAAGCGAAGATTAAATCCAATTTCAAAAATTTCAATGAAGATTTTGGCTTATCTTTTATGAATTACCGCCCAGTTTTGATGGAATCTACGGTGATCGCGGATTCAGTTGGCTAACACGTTGGTCATCATTTATGTTCTGACAATCGTTTTTAAATCGCTTTTACCACTTATGAACTCCACCACGGTATAAACAAAAATCACCATAAACTTGGTCCATCAATTTAAATGCTTCGGTTAAAGTTTAAACATTTTTAAAACAATAGTTAATATTGGGTGTTTGTTCGATGCTTATTTTTGTACGATGACACAAACATACTTCCACTTGAGATGCAATAAGTTTTTAATGCATTAAGTCACATAAGCCACAATAAAATGCCCTATTTGGAAAGTGCACTTTACTTTAAAAAACATGTAATACTAAACTGGCAAACAATTTTTTTAAAACCCCCCCCATGACCAAGTTCTGGCTACGCCCCTGTTCCACAGCCACCGTATTCGCCTGATTTAGCTCCTTGTGACTTCTGGCTATTCTCCAAACTCAAAAGACCACTTCGAGGACACCGTTTTGAATCGATTGAAGAGATTCAACGTGAATCGCCGCGCGCATTGAAGGCCATACCGGAAGGTGACTATTTGGCATGCTTCGAAGATTGGAAAGTCCGTTGGCATAAGTGCATTGCATCGGGGGGGGGACTACTTTGAAGGCGATGAAATTGATTTGAAAGAATAAATAAAGATTTTTTGAATTATAAACAAATTCCGGGTATTCTTTGTACACAGTAGTATAAGGTATAGTAAAAGGAATACATTTTTTCCCCAATACATTTCTTCAGTAATCTGTTTCTCGCATTAGAAAGATAAAATTTCATACCAACGAAACTTCTCAGACAGTTTTGTGATTGCCTAACTCAGTTTTGCTTGAAATCGCGTCAAAATTGGACACCTGTAGAAAGAAAATAGGCTATACTATAAAATTGTTCCTCGACAAAGGCAGAGAAAATCTAAGACAGAGCTTAAAAATGTGTATAGTGTTTAGGATCCTCATAACAGCCAATCTGGAAGGCCTAGAAAGAGAAAATTTCATACTAAAGAAACTTCTCAGACAGTTTTGTGATTGCCTGACTCAGTTTTGCTTGAAATCGCGTCAAAATTGGACACCTGTAGAAAGAAAATAGGCTATACTATACAATTTTTCCTCGACAAAAGCAGAGAAAATTTAAGACAGACCTTAAAAATGTGTATAGTGTTTAGGATCCTCATAACAGCCAATCTGGAAGGCCTAGAAAGATAACATTTCATTCTAAAGAAACTTTTCAGACAGTTTTGTGATTGAGCGCGCGTCAAAAAATGATACCAGCAAAAAAATAGGACAGATTTCTTCGACAAAGGCAGAGAAAATGCAAGACGAAGCTAAAAAATGTGAAAAGTGTTTATGATTCTCTGTCAAAAAGATCCATAAAACCATGAAATTTTTAGAGTGCAACCATCATGAAGGCACTATTTCAATTACCCTGAAACATTGCAGAAAAAATAGTTTGAAACCACATGAAAAAGGATAAAGCTGGTTTAAAAAGAAGCTCAATGTTTGGATGCCACACGACTTAATGCAAAAAACAAACCTCATGAACAGGATTTTCATCAGCGAATTGCTACTGAATTGCAACAAAAACTACTCATATCTAAAGCGAATAGTGATGAGTGATGAAAAGAGGACAAAGTCAAGCGAGACAGTTGTTGTCGTATGACGATGAGCCGGTGGAAATGGAGCCAGCAATTGGTGAGCCAGGATTGGAAGGATTTGCTGTGTGTTTGGTGGGATTGACAGGGAATCTACTACTACCCTACTGCCAAATTTTTAATTCGAACCTGTACTATCCACAATTGACAAAAACAGAGAACTTTGGTTAATAGGAGAGAAATTGTGTTCCATCAGGACAACGTCAGGCCGCTCACAGAGATAGTAACTCGCCAGAAGCTCCTCTAGCTTAGTGGGGAGATTCTTATACATCTTATAGTCCGAACATGCCACCAAGTGACTATCATCTTTTCCTGTCTATGGCGAATGAAATTGTTGGTGAAAAATTTGCCTCAAGAGAAGCTTTTAAAAATCGACTACTTATTCAAGAAAATCGACTACTTACTCCGGTTTTTTGTCAATAAAGACACGAGTCTTTATCAGAGAAGTTTAATGGATCTAACTTAAAAATAGCAACGTATTGAACCAAACGATGCATATTTGACCTTAATGGAATCATTCGAACTGTGCTACATAAAGCCTGCAATTTTATGCAAAACTAATAGAATTTCTTCTTAGAACAAGCTATATCTTTTGTAATGGGAACATTTTAATAATTTTTATTACTTCTCACTCCATCTTAGTCCATCTTAGGTACGCACAAAATCTCCTAAAATCTTTTCATATTTAGGAGAAGAAATTTGTTATACTTTCACTTATAAAATCTGCCAATTGTGTATTTTAATTTTGTTCATACCCTACAAATAATTTCTCGATATAAATTTTTAGCGACAAATTCTGGAAATAATCTCGATAATGCTTGAATTTTTTGCCTTGAAGATTTTGAATATTTTCAAGTCAAATGAAATATTTTTTATCAAACGAAAAATTTTCATTACGTGAACGTGCGTGCATTTAAAACCGAGTTTACGTGTACTTATAATCGTTATTTGATTTGAATAATGGACTGGCCGTGCGACAGTACTGTAAAATAGCGTTTAATTTCAATTTTCAGAAAGAAAATAAGTTTTCGTAATAGTATCCAAAATGCTTTTGAGAACAAGAAAAATGACGCTGTCGAAATGATATCGAAATTTTCAAAATTTTCGACATCGTTACGATATCTCGGATAAGATAATTTTAATATCGCAACGATATCGAGATTTTCGAAATTCTCGACATCGTTACGATAGTGTAATTTTTCTCGTTCTCGATATCATTTTAGACACTTTAGCAATACTCGAAAACGATAAAAATTCTCGCTTTTACGATATCGTTTCTATATCGTTTCGATATCGTTTGGTTTGCTGGGTAGTAAATTTTGGATTTCGTAAAAGTATTCTACAGTTGCCAGAGAGTTCATATTCTACAAATGTTAGAAAATAGTTAAGCGACAATTTCCCCCAAAAAAAAATCGAATCTTTCTAAAACAGATTAAAATATGAAGCGATCAACCTATGGAACTCTTAGTGCCAACTTATACCAAAAATTAGTTTAAAGTTACAGCTTAAATTTCAGACAAGTATTTCAGTTCTTTGGAGATATATATTCTTCAGATATTAGGGAATCGTTAAGCGAAAATTCTAAAAAAACATCGAATCGATATCTAAATATGAAGCAGTCAACCAATGAAACTGTTAGTGCCAACTAATACCAAAACTTAGTTTAAAGTTATAGTTTGAATTTTGTAAAAGTATTCTACAGTTGTCAGGGATTTCATATTCTACAGATGGTGGGGAGTTGTTAAGGAAAAATTTACCAAAAAAGAAAAATCGAATCTTTCCCAAAAAGATATGTAAATATGAGGCGGTCAACCTATGGAGTTCTTAGTGCCAACTTATATTAAAAATTATTCAAAAATTCTTTGCCCACATACTGAATACCTTTAATGAGATCATAGAAAAAATGCAGTTCTTCTGTAGCCCATTTCATACTCCTATTTATATTAAAAATCCACTTTTAACGGCGTCTCAATTGCTTCCGTTAATGCCTCTTCAACTAATGAAATTTCTCTGCAAAAACGACACTTCGAAATTCATTAGAAATCCATTACGCTTTGCCATCCATCTGCAACAGTCCCTTCCGATTGACTGTCAAACATAATTAACCAATTTAACGGTCTCGAAGCGATTTATGATTGCATACAACTGTCATATTGCATGGCAGCTCAAGCGGCGACGCATCTGAAGCGTCCACAAAAAGTGATTTCCAGAAATATTTACTTGACTGCCATTTGTTACGAATGTGTGCGCTTCACCTATTGACCTACTAAGGAAACATTAAAATACAATTTAAAATAAAAATAAAAAAACAACAAAACAATACTTGGTTGTTCTTGTTGATGGAAAAAAATGTGCGCCGCACGATTTATGACTGACACCTTTCTTCTGCTACTGCGGCTGACGCTGACGCCGATGCCGCTGTTGTTGAGCTTTTCAAGGCTCGCCAGCAAATTAACCCAACAGCAATGGCGAGCGAATTAACTGCGACTGCGACTTTGAGGTGTGGAATAGAGCCGCAAAAAGGCTGGCAGCATAATTTTCACAACTGCCAAACATCAGCAAACCAACAACAAAAACAACAAAATGTACAAAGAAATAACAACAACGACAGCACAATGCCAAAGTGCCGACATTACAAAGCAATAGTAAAGCAGCAGCGAATCCAACAACAAAAAAGTTTAAGTAGCGAGCATAGAATTGAAACTGGCTGAGTGTTGAATCAACAGCAATTTATCATAATCACAAAGAAATGCAAGCAACACTTCGCAGTGTGCAGTTTGCATGCTTCAAGGGATGCGTCGTCGGCCGTCGCGTTGGCAGGCGAATTTATAGGATGGGTTAGCGATGACTTAAAGTTGAGCAGCGCATTCGAACGAATGCTGTGTGTGGGTGTCAACAGCACAACTGTGCACTGTTGTCCCTTCCCCACGTCGCCCGTGGTGCAAATGCCAGCCATACTGTCGTTGGTGTTGTTGTTGTTGGTGGTGTTGCAGCTAGTTTCCAATTCAAATTCACAACAACCACAATCCAGGCTAAACGGTAAATGGTATATGGCAATCAGGCGAATAAAGCAGCCGGCGGCGACAGCTAGGCAAGCAGACAGACAGACAGACAGACAGACAGGCGAACAGACCGAGCGTCAGTCAGGCAGAGAGGCAGTCAGCAAAGTTAACTTCAATTTAAAAAGGCGTCATAATTTTCACCAAATTATCTGCCAGAGCCATACCGCAGAATTCAATTTGATGCCGCTGTGGCAGAGAAGAAAGTTGAGAAATTGCAACGAAATGCAACAAGAGCCGCAACGCAGCCGATCGATAGACAATAGAAAAATAACTATTTTCTCTTTTTCGCCGCAACTACACGACACACAAACGTATAATTTTTGTTTTATAATTTGGCCAATAATGTGCTGCCAGAGTGGCTGTGGAGCGCAGCAGCAATAAATAAGTAGCCGAAATACATTAATGGCACAAAAAGGTATCATTACACTGCGATAATATTTTTAGTATGTTTTTGAAACGATTTTGCAGTTTCAAGTGGTTGTGTTTGTTAGTTTTTGAGTAACGTTCGAAGATTTTGAATGTCGACTACGGATTGATCTATCAGCTATGTAAAAGACTTGGTGAAGTAAAAATTAGGTAAGAGATAAAAGATTTGATGTTATAGTTTGAGTTTCGGAAAAGTATTTTAGTTGTTAGAAACTTTATACTCTATGGTGGTGAACTGATAAGCAAAAACACCCGAAAAAGTTCTACCAAAAGTTGAGCGGTCGACCTATGAAACTCTAAGTGCCAACTTATACCAAAAATAAGTTTAAAGTTATAGTTTGAATTTCAGACAAGTATTCTAATTCCTGGGAGATATATATTTCTCAAATGTTAGCGAATTTTTAAGCAAAAATTTCCCCAAAAAAATCGAATCTTTCCCAAAAGGAGATCTACTTAAATATGAAGCGATCAACCTATGGAAGTCTTAGTGCCAACTTATACCAAAAATAAGTTTAAAGTTATAGTTTGAATTTCAGATAAGTATCCCAGTTCTTTGGAGATAGATATTCTTTAGATAATAGGCAGTTGTTAAGCAAAAATTCCAAAAAAAAAATCGAATCTTTCCCAAAAAGAGATCTAAATATGAAGCAGTCAACCTTTGAATCAAAACCTATATCAAAAATAAGTTTAAAGTTATAGTTTAAATGTCGTAAAAGTACTCTACAGTTGTCAGAGAGTTCATATTCCACAGATGGTGCGGAGTTGTTAGCAAAAAATTAACCAAAAAAAATCGAATCTTTTCCAAAAAGATATCTAAATAGGAAGTGGTCAACCTATGGAACTCTTCTTCTCTGGAAGGTATAGTTTGAATTTCAGACAAGTATCCTAGTTCTTTGGAGATATATATTCTTCAGATATTAGGGCATCGTTAAGCAAAAATTCCTAAACAAAATATCATCTTTCCCAAAAAGAGATCTAAATATGGAGTGGTCAACCTATGGAACTCTTAGTGCCAACTCACATATACCAAAAATAAGTTTAAAGCTATAATTTGAATTTCGTATAATTATTCTAGAGTTGATAGAGAGTTCATATCCTACAGATGCCGGAGAGTTGTTACAAACCCAAAAAAGATCTACAAACTAATCTAAATATAAAACAGCTCAACCTAATGAGCTCTAAATGCAAAGATATACCAAAATTTTGTTTAAAATTCCAAGAAGATCGTAATAACTATATCCGGCCAATCTATTAAGTTTGAAGTATCATATTATACTAAAATAGCGTTAAAACTCGACCCCGAAATGAGCTGGATTTATGGTTGGTTGATGGTTTTAAAACCTTCAGATACAG
The DNA here is from genome assembly GCA_964056695.1 of Melieria picta. Classification (NCBI taxonomy): domain Eukaryota; kingdom Metazoa; phylum Arthropoda; class Insecta; order Diptera; family Ulidiidae; genus Melieria; species Melieria picta. Next base: position 116,426,491 of record OZ057399.1, on the reverse strand, counting down.
AGGAAACGAAAGAATAACCTGCTGGCTCTCAAACTTTCTAACGATAATTGAACAACAAATATTTATTATTATTTTTTTTATTATTTTGTTATTTTTATTATTTTTTTAGATATTATTTTGTTTAATAATAACTTTTATGGGATTGTAACTTTTATGGGGGCACTAACATATTCCGTACCTTAAATTACCCCTGAGGGATTGTAATTTCTTTGGGGTACCGCCTATAAGGATCCTAAATATGTTATACCAATATTAGCGGTAGCCACGATACATGATCAAATATTTGCTCTGATAAAAGAGAAAATTTGCTGCAATTTGCTGTGGCGCAAACAAGATTTCCTTTTGGAGCGTTTGGTACGAAACTTTTGAGTCCAGTACGATTTTACATCATATTTGCTGCCCACAGTTATTGTAACCAGCAGATGTTTAGCACGATTTTGAACCTCGAAAATCACATCTAGTGTGTCCCAGTGGTTGTAAACACAAAATACATTCAAAACAGATTTACCAACTCCTGTTTTTATAAAGTTCTTTTATAGTTTTTAAACGAATTGGAAATTTTAAACAGGGTTGCATGAGATTTGTGAAAAGTAAAAACAGTCAGCTGATTTTTTAGCCTTATTCAGGTAGTTAAAAAGGTGCCTAACTCAATTCAGACTGTGCTATTCTGCTCTTCTAGAAAGATAACGAATGATCCCATAAAATTCATTCTAAAGCCAATTTGAATTGAATTAAAAAGTTTAGTTTAAATATCTGAATATATAAGCATACAAATATATATAAAATAAATATTAAAAAATATATTACAAAAAAATATATATAAATATAAAATAAAATAAAATAAAATAAAATAAAATAAAATAAAATAAAACAAAATAAAATAAAATAAAATAAAATTAATATAGATATATTATAAATCTTTTTATAGTCAACAAAATTCAATTTTTACTGATTTAATCAATAATTAACTTTATCAAAAATATATATAAAATAAATATAAAAAAATATATATAAAAAATATATATAAATATAAAATAAAATAAAATAAAATAAAATAAAATAAAATAAAATAAAATAAAATAAAATAAAATAAAATAAAATAAAACAAAATAAAATAAAATAAAATTAATATATATTATAAATCTTTTTATAGTCAACAAAATTCAATTTCTACTAATTTAATCAATAATCAAACACAATCAATAATTTCTCCATGTGTAGAGCTGCTGAATCTTGTGGCTTTTTTTTAATATTATCTTTCTTCTACTTAACATTGCTAACATTAAATTGTTTTCCTATATTTCTTTCAATAAATTTCTCTACAATTTTTTCTCGCCCCAATGCGCTTTGCTGCCACCTGATATCGTCTCTGGGCCACGACGACCAACAAAAGGCGATAACGGACGCATCGAGTACGCGATTACGGCTGGCGATGATAATGGCGATTTTGAAATTGCTGCCAACGGTACCATACGTACACGTCGTGAACTTGATCGAGAAACGAAAAGTTCATATAATTTAATTGTAACCGCAAGAGATTGTGCCAAGGAATTTCCAGCGCAACACGAGCCGACCACCGCCGAACGGCACCAGCCACAGCACTCGCAGCACCAGCAGCAGCGACGTCAACGCCAGCACCGGCAGCAACAATATGTGGAGCAGCAGCCGCAACAGCGTCTATCATCAACAGTTCAGGTGGGTAATTTACATGCAGAATTGATCAAGTTTTCTGTTTTTTTTGTGTGCTACTTCTACTATTCCCCCCGTCAAGTTGGCAACACTTGGCGCTTAATTGCTGTGTGTGTGGCTTACACATGCGAGTACGTAAGGAACGCATGACGGCCTGATAGCGACCGTTGATGAGCTGTTAAGCGTTAGAGTGTGTTTAGAATTTTGATTGCTAGCCCGGAAGGAATTCGGTAACGAGGAAGCAAATAAGTGAGTTGTATGTAGTATGAAATGAATATTTAAATGCAGAAAGAGGCTGATGGATAGAGAGAGAGAGAGAGAGAGGGGTAGGGGGCGGAAGAGCTAAATAATTATAACTTATGAACAGACATTTTCAAAAAACGCATAAAACAACATTACAACTTTTTGTTGATGTGAAAAATTTGTTGAAGAAATATAAAAAAAAAATCGAAATGAAATGAAATAGTAATTTTGATAATATTTAGAAATTTTAGAATGGCAAGTATTTTCTATACTATTTTATATACATTTTAAACATCAAAATTTTTACATTTTAATAAATACAAATAAATTACCAATAATTAAAAAATAAAAAACACATTTGACAAACCACATCACTACTTAAAAGATATCTTAATTTGTTTGTTTAAGTGAAAATTTAGTTCGTATTTACAAAGAATTCAAATTAAATAATAATTTTGGAATTATTTAGTATTTAGTTTTTTTTGTATTATTATTTTGTATTATTATTTAATTAATTTTTTTCTTATTTACACAGACAGAAATTAAAAAAAATTTTCACACCAGAAAAAATCCATATGGGCGTGAAACTAGAAACCAAACATAGTAATACTGCGTACTCAGTTTTTTATTTCTACATCCTTTGTCCTTTTAAAAGGACTTCAAATTTTTGAAAGGGATAAAAAATGAAAAAAATATAAAAAATACTTAACCTCGTTAGAATATGGCGATATGTATATCAAATGAAAGAGGAAAGGCTCAAGAATTCAAATAAAATTAACTTTTTATCTATTTGTAAACAAAGGATATGAAAAAGGTCCTTTGAAAATTTTAATCCTTTATATCCTGGAAAATTTACATAGAATTTTCTTGAAAAGTAAGTATGTTAAAACCCAAAATCTCCTTGGTCACGTGTCAAAATTTCATTATTCTCGCTTCATTGATTTTGTATATTTTTATTATTTAAAATACTGATACTCAAATAAATTAGAATTTTTGTACTTCATTAGAATTGCAGCTTCCGCCTTTTTTTTAATAACTTTCGAACTAATAAAGTTAGAGTAATGAAATTTTGACACGTGATCAGGGAGATTTGAGGATTTAACATACTTACTTTTCAAGAAAATTCTATATAAATTTTCAAGGATATAAAGGATTGAATTTTTCAAGGGACTTTTTTCGTATCCTTTTTTTACAAATAGATAAAAAAATCAATTTTATTTAAATTCTTGAGCCTTTCCTCTTTCATTTGATATACATATTGCCATATTCTAACGAGGTTAAGTATTTTTTATATTTTTTTTAATTTTTATCCCCTTCAAAATTTTGAAGTCCTTTTAAAAGGACAAAGGATGTAGAAATTTAAAACTGAGTACGCAGTATTACTATATTTGGTCTCTAGTTTCACGCACATATGGATATCAAATAAAGCATTTGAAAATCAACATCGCAACTTAAAAAACATAACTAGACTTGTTTTTTGAAGTGAAATATTTGTTATAGAAAAATTTAAAAAAATTCGAATGAAATAATAATTTTGAACATACATATTTAGTATGTTTAAAATGACAAATATTTCCTATATTGTTTTTTAAAATTTTTTAAACTTTAACCTAAACCTTAAACCTAAAGTATCACCTTGAGCCGCAATGAGAATGCTACAAAATATTTGTTTGTCCAATATCGAACATAACATTCCAAAAAAAATAATAAATAAATTACCTATAATTAAATTTTATTAAATAACACATCGCAATTTAAGAAACATAATAAGGCTTGTTTGTTGAAGAGAAAAATTTGTTATAGAAGAAATTTTTTTAATTCGAATGAAATTATAATTTTGAAAATATTTAGTAATATAGGAATATAGGAACAAATATTTCCTATAGACACCTATTGTTTTTTAAAATGTTTTAAACCTTAAAATTTTAAAACCTAAAGTATCACCTTGAGCCGCAATAAGAATGCTACAAAATATTTGCTTGTCCCATATCGGCCGCAACATTCGCGCAAAATAAATTACAATAATAAAGAAGATAAGCGCAGAAAAGTGACATAAAAGAATGACTTTAATTAACTGATAACTTTGAGTACTTGGCAGCGAGAGTTATTCACACACAAACACACATAAAACCGCAAACCGCAACATGCCAAATGTTGAGCCCGTTTCAAGCTACACGCTGCGTTTTTTGGCAAATAAAAAGAATATAAAAAAACCAGAATTAAAAGCTTCTTCAAACAGCTTCACATAGCTGCGGCTATGTCGCCGCCGATAAAGTTGTGTGCGTGTGTGTGTGTGTGCATTGAATGCGTGTTATAAGAATAATTCACAATTTCTTTATCAGTGCACATTTATTATGTGCGGTACGGCTCGTTCAACGGCCAGCCGGTCCACACGCATCTGCGTAGCAGCTGGAGTTTGTACGGCTTCGTGTGCACTTTCATTGAGTTCAATGCAGTTGAATGGCACAAAATAAATAAGCGAAACATTCAAATGCCAAAGAGTGGCCATGGCAAGCCAGAACGACTACAACTGCGATTCCAGTGGAGTTGCCTCATTCATTACAACGAAATGCAACAACAAAAACAACTCTTACTTAAGTTGCGTACTACATAAGTCACAGTGTCGGCCACTTATATGCACACTACGGAAGTATTTCTGATTAAAAAATACACGAAATTTTCCATTTAAACAAACCCAAACAATCTCAAACTATTGAAAAATCAAAAAATTGTTTTTGTCAAAATCTCATTTTTTAATTTTAATTTTAATTTTTTTAATTTAATTTTTTTACGAATTTTGCAATGTCAAATCTATTTGAGTTAAGAATTGGTCTGAAATTTTGTGTTTCTAACAAAACATTGAAATATTGAAGGGCAAATATTTGTCGCAAGAGGTCAGAATTGTAGAGAAACAACATGTAGTTTCTTCGCCTCGACAACCGGCACCGACTAACAAATCTCATATTTAGAAAAAATCTATGAACCTTGATTCCGTTCCACAAGCTCCGTATTCACTCGACATGATTCCTTGTCACCTTTTTTTTTTACTTCTACAACTCAAGTTAACACTTCGCGGAAAGCGTTTTGAGGCAAATGAGACAATAAAGAGAGATTTTACAAAAGAAAGTTGATCCCAAAAAGAAGTCCTGATTCAAACATAACATTATGAGACTTCTATCCTTTTCTTGGGCGTTCTAGAGGATAGGATGATCGCAGTCTATTTAGCTTTGTCAGGAACTTCAACAGGATCTGCTTGCAGGGGATATAAGTCCAACTAATGTGATATCACAACGGATCTCTTAAATACCTACACCGCAACCAGGCTAAGCAAACGTAACGATTGTAGTCTTTATGAGCTTCTTTCTTGAATTCAATACGGAATACAGTATCCATATACCCATTAAAGAAGACTGGATCGGAAACAAGGTACCCGGTGGCGCACACAGGATTTAATTTTTTTTTGAGGGGGCTTACGTACAACTTCTGAGCCCAATACTATTTGGACCCATATTTTGTGCAAGCAATTTTTGTATTTGGGGATTGGAACCCCAACCCCTCCTCTACTGTGTGTGTGGGTATCGACTATTAATTCAATACAATCCAAAGTAAGAAAAGTGAATGGGAAGTAAAAATATTTTTCAACAATCTTGAAGATATTTGTACACCTAATTCTATTTTTACACGGTAGATTGGTTCCAGGAAAAACCGTGTAAAAAAGCCGTGTAAAAAAAGACATTGATCGCATGCAAAAATAGGTGATTGGTTCCTTATCTCTAAAACGTATTAAAATTATTGAAAAACAGGGATACATACAATATTTAACAAAAATAAAAAAATATAAATAACTGAATGAATATAAAATATTTTTTTGCTTACCTTTTATCTTAATGCGTTAAAATTAAAATAAATGTAACGTTGGAAAAACTAATTTGCCTATAAAAAATTTCTTTACCAAACACGTCAGATTGCATTGATAGTTCACAAAATATTAACACATTTCAATTGCTCTGACAAGTAAATTTGCTAGTATCCACAAAAAGGGAATTTCCCTAAATTTGTGATATGTTCAAATTTCGCAAAATTAAATTTGACAAAAAAAATTTGAGCCCAAAAGATTTTGAATCGTGCTAAATGCAATAAAATCGTGTAAAAAAATTTAAAATTTTTTTATTTTCAAACCGTGTTAAATCAAAACCGTGTAAAAAAAGACCGTGTAAAAACAGAATTAGGTGTATTCATATATTCATATTCGTACGTTATATCAGTTTTCTGTAAAAGTCTTCCTGGTGGAAAACTAGCAATTGGGCTTCTTTTCATTCCTTTGACCATAAAGATTCGTAAGACGTAATCATCGAGCTCACTTCTGATGGCCATATCGTCCGTTGTAAGGAGTGGGATATTTTCCGTGAAACTGAGACCAAAACTCTCACTTCCGTTACACGGCAACTGCAACTACGATGTCTTTCATGTTTCTTTCTTCAACTTCAAAATAAGGCAACTTCTCCTATCCAACTATTGTAGCGTCTTCAGTAGTCATATTTGCCTTTTACTCCAAAAGAACCCAACTACATTGTGTCACCTCATAAAGAGGTCTATATAGTCATTGATCTCAGTCCTAATTGGAACATCCTTAACTGTGATGAGTGAAATATTCTCCCAGAAACTGAGTCCAAAATTCTCACTTCTCCTATCCGACTGCTGCAGCGTTTTCCGTAGTCAGTTCTGTCTTCTACTACGAAATAAGCCAACTACATTGTGATACATTCTTACATACTATTATGACTGTCACAAAACACAACATCATAATATGTCATATGACTCACACTCACAAACATAAACATAAAAATAGTCAATTGCCTCATTTACTTAGATATCTACAAACTTATTACTCATAGCAGCCAACGAAATCCAATTCAATGCCTCACCACTCTTTTCCGCTACTTGGCTCGATTTTTGCACCTTCCTCTTCAATCTTGCTGGACAAATTTGCATATGTGGAAAAAAGCAGCCAACAAATATTTATGCACACTTTTGAATTTTATGCAGTGTCATTAAATGCATTGCGTTTGCCACATTCAACGCGCCACTCAATGCCATCAATTGCGCATAAGCACACACACAAACACACACACGCACAGACACAAACACCGGCGCAGCTGCGAGTTATGGACATGACCGCTACCCAAGAGAATCCCCATAATTTGTCTAACGATAATGTTTAGTGCACTAAACAAACAATGAAAGAAAAGGTGCCAGCAGAAAATATTACGCTGCACCGATAACAAGCAACAGCGCCTGCACCGCACTAAGCGATAAGCAATTGGGCATTAGCATTAAGATACAAACAGTGCCTGCGCTGCACTGATAGCAAATAAGAATTAGGAGTAAGTTGAAGTTGTTGAGTGCAGTTTTGATGTACAAAACTGGCACTCTGGATTTACCATTGGCAGGCGACAGTCGGTGTACGATTTCGCCTTTGTAATAAAGTTCGCATTAAATTAAAAGAATTCATCTTTTATTTCTACTCAAAACTACGAACAAAACTGGCGACGAGGATAAACGGCATCAAAAGGGTCAACCTTTAAACGAAAAATTTAAACAAAAAGACTTGGTAAAAGGGATCTACCTCTGCCAAGCAAAATAGACTATTTTAATACAACGAAAATTAAAAAACCCGCATATAAAAGGAATTCGTGGCGAATATATATATATATATCGCATAATCGGAATACAGTTTTCGGAGAAAGTGTTGTGACAAAGAAGAATAACGAAAGAAAACAATTTCAAAAGTATAAAACAAAACAACAGTTAACGTTTAGCGGAAAATTGTTGGTGCGAAGCTACGTAAGTTAAAGTGAGCGCGGAAAAATTTAACAGCACCATAAAACAAGTGCAACAGCAACCACAACAGCAGAAAGAAGGGAAAAGTGCGACAGCATCGATAAGCATTTCACGTCCTCGAACTAGAAACGCAAACTAAGAATGGAGCTGCCCGATTGCCTGAGGGAGGCCAGAAGCATCCCAGCTTTCACCGGGACGTCGGACTACGCTCTGGTCAACTATCTGAGGGACGCAGCCACCGTTATAGGCTTTACACCGGTGGAGCACCACAAAATCATTCAGGCAGTGTTGGCGAATAGGATCCAGGGGAAAGCTCTGAGGTCCGTACAATCACTGGACGAGCCAACGTGGGAAAACATCATCACAAAGCTGCGAGAGGATTACGGGGTGACGAAGTCCTACTTCTCGTTGAGGGAAGAGGCAATGAACGTGAGTGCCAATAATATAACTGAACTTAATTATAAATTAGAAAGTATACTAGGATTAATGAATAAAAAATATAATATAGAAGTTAATAAAAACTTAGATTTCTCGCCTCCTGATAATGAGAGGATTATATTTGGGATTTATTTAAGTAAGATTCCTCTGAATATAAAAACATTGCTGCTCCAAAATAAAATACAGGGAATAAGGGAAGCGCATAGGTACTTATTAGAAAACGACCTAGTACAGGACATCATACTCAAAGACGGTGGAACGAATCCAAGAAATACGTACAAAAGAGGACAATACAATAGAGAACCGAAGAACGAGTTTAGAGATGAAGTACAGAGTAGCTCCCACAAAAGTAATAGAATTAATGAAAATAGAAATATTCCGTTTAGTCGAGTGCAACCGATGGACATGGATCCACAACAGTCACATATTAGTCGGCAAACGAGGAATCAAAATTCAAATATGGCATACCAAAGTAGGTATCAAGCTTGGAACAAAAATACACCAAGTCAATTGTCAAACAACAGAGACAGTGTGGCACCTATGGAAATTAATTCCGCAGACAATCAATATTTAGCCTCGAGTAGAGCTCCACTACCAATAGCGACTTTGACAATTAATAACAGGCCGGTAGAATGCCTTATTGATACAGGCGCCATTACAACTGTGGGCGATATAACATATTTCAAAGATCGCAATATTGTCAAACCACTCGCAGAGCCTATGGTGTTAACAACCATAGCTGGTTCGAGCCTTATAACGGACGAAGTGATTGTCCCATTGCCAAAAGAATTTGGTATGTCAGCGGGAACAATTTCAATAAAATTAGTCGACCTTAGGAATAAGCAGTTTAAATGTATATTGGGACACGATACCTTAAGAGCCTTAGGAGCGAAAATTGACTTAGGGAAAAATGTCGTGGTTATAAATAATAGGGAAATAGGTATAGGCATCAACAGACAATGCCAATTTAAACATAATGTAATTAACGACTTGCAACATAGAGACATTGACATCGTGCAGACAGCAAACTACAGTTACGACTTTGAAACAATACGCACTAGTAAGGAAGATTTCTACAGGACTGATGCAATTGTTAACATGTATAAGCAACAAATAAGAATAGTGAAAAACAAAAAAGCAGGAAAAGATATTCTATTTAAGTATTACAACATTTTATACCTCAATGAGAAGGATATATACAATAACCGCTATCTGGACGATATATTTAAGAAAGCATTTAGAAAGGGTACTGTAGGAATTCATTGCGAACTGGATGATTCCATATATAACATTGTTCAAAATAGATTAATAAGTCTCTTTTTAAATAACAAAAATGTAAAATTCGTTAAATGTTCAAAAATAGCTAGAGACATAGACAATTTTGAAGAACTTCTTAGAATCATCAAAAATACACATTTTAACAATTACCATAAAGATATTCTAGAGATGTTTGAGGAGTTAAAATACAAGTATTTTTACCCGAACCTAAGAAAACATATTACAAAGTTTGTAAATAAGTGCTCACTTTGTAAGGAGCGAAAATACAAAAGAAAGCCTATACAAGAATTATTTACTAAAACTTTGGATACAAATGTCAAGATAGAAACAAAAACAATTAACAATAAGAACCAAATTAATGCCCAAGAGACGGAAGCGAGCGATTGTAAGAAAATAAATGTAATCAGGAAAGGTCCGCAAATGGAGAAATACAAAGAGGACAGAAAATTTAAAGAACTTGATAAAAATATTAGGAAAACAAGTCATTGTTATTGTTCTGCACATAAATTCGAAGGGACTCGAATCCCAAGGAGGGGCGAGCTGCATACGCATCCTTCACAGCAAACAAATTCGGCATATAAAGAGCCAAGCAAATGTTATCATTTTTATAAATTTTAAAACAAAATTATCATGTTAATAAGTACATTGCACATTCTAAGCAATAAGACCGAAGAAGAAAAAGTTTGGCAAGTAACCTGTTACTAAGTTAATATTTTTTTCATAATTTGAGTTTAAACACATTTATATATTTAGCACTTTTAAAACACAAAACATATTATACAAAAACATATATATAATATATATATACATACATATATATAATTTTATAAAATACCTAAATTCGAAGGGACTCGAATTCTTAAGGAGGAGCGAGTTATGGACATGACCGCTACCCAAGAGAATCCCCATAATTTGTCTAACGATAATGTTTAGTGCACTAAACAAACAATGAAAGAAAAGGTGCCAGCAGAAAATATTACGCTGCACCGATAACAAGCAACAGCGCCTGCACCGCACTAAGCGATAAGCAATTGGGCATTAGCATTAAGATACAAACAGTGCCTGCGCTGCACTGATAGCAAATAAGAATTAGGAGTAAGTTGAAGTTGTTGAGTGCAGTTTTGATGTACAAAACTGGCACTCTGGATTTACCATTGGCAGGCGACAGTCGGTGTACGATTTCGCCTTTGTAATAAAGTTCGCATTAAATTAAAAGAATTCATCTTTTATTTCTACTCAAAACTACGAACAAAACTTGCGTGGCAAATAAGTAGGCGGCAGCAGCAGCAGCAGCTGCACGCAGCGCACACTGCGCACATCCGCGACGCCTAACAACTTCATTAATAATATGAAAATCTCTCATTAGAAATCTGCTGGCCAGATTTTTGCTTTTTCAGCATTTTTCGGACTTGATACTTTTACCTTTCGGCTGCGCGCATTTACACTTTTAGCCGCTGCTACCCGACGGCGCAGCGTCGCATCTATCGCGCTTTGCATCTCAATGGCAGCGTTTTTTCTTGCATTTTGCACTCAATTTTTATTTTGTGTTGCTGCTGTTTTGTTATTGCTGCATTCGGCGCGCCGATTGTGCCGAGCGCGCGGAGGCTCTAAAGTGAAAATTTAATGAAGCCAATAAATTTTCGTTAATGTCCACAGCGAATAGATTTGCAAATTTCAGCTGCGCGGCAAATGCGGCACAGCAGCGGCGGCAGCAATGCTCGCTGCGGCATTTCTAATAGCCGCTGCTGGTCCTTTCGCTGTTGCAATTGTTGTTGTTGTTTTTGCTGCTCCTGCTGCTAATAAATCGTCTACAATTAGAAATTGCATTAAAGCCTAAATGAGTGCGATGTTGCAAAGTTTTTTCGGGTTCTGTCGGTTATATTTAATTTGTATTTTTTGTTGGTGGTGAAAGCGCTGCAATCGGCGCCGTTGGCCTTTTACTGTTTCACGCAAATTTAATTTTATTGCCAACAATTTTATTAAAAATGTTCTCACATTTAATGCGGCTTATCGGCTTTTAGTCTTTTGTGTGTCTATTTGCCTTTCTTCCCACTTAAATTTAATTATTCCCTAACGTCGGCTTTTTGCTTGTTGCAATTACGTTACATTAGTGATGGCAATGAAGTTGCTTGATATGTGGTGTGATTAGTTGAACGATTGGAGATGAGTGAGTGAGACTTTGCTCAATTCAATTAATTGGATTGATGGATTTATTGAACAAGTTTACTACTGACTGACATGGGGACATTTCTTTCATTGTCAGTCTTTGTCGATGACTGTGACTACGACTATGAAAATGACTATGATTATGACTATGACTTTGACTACGGCTATGAATATGACTATGACTATGACTATGACTATGACTATGACTATGACTATGACTATGACTATGACTATGACTATGACTATGACTATGACTATGACTATGAATATGAATATGACTATGATTATGACTATGACTACGACTACGACTACAACTATGACAATAACAATGACTATGACTATGATTATGACGATCACAATAACAATGACTATGACTATGACTATGGCTATGACTATGACTATGACTATGACTATGACTATGACTATGACTATGACTATGACTATGGCTATGAATATACCTATGATTATGATTATGACTATGACTACGACTACGACTACAACTATGACAATAATAATGACTATGACTATGATTATGACGATCACAATAACAATGACTATGACTATGACTACGACTACGACTACAACTATGACAATAACAATGACTATGACTATGATTATGACGATAACAATAACAATGACTATGACTATGACTATGACTATGACTATGACTATGACTATGACTATGACTATGACTATGACTATGACTATGACTATGACTATGACTATGACTATGACTATGACTATGACTATGACTATGACTATGACTATGACTATGACTATGACAATGACAATGACTGTGACTATGACTATGACTATGACTATGACTATGTCTATGACTATGACTATGACTATGACTATGACTGTGACTATGACTATGACTATGACTATGACTATGACTATGACTATGACTATGACTATGACTATGACTATGACTATGACTATGACTATGACTATGACTATGACTATGACTATGACTATGACTATGACTATGACTATGACTATGACAATGACAATGACTGTGACTATGACTATGACTATGACTATGACTATGTCTATGACTATGACTATGACTATGACTGTGACTATGACTATGACTATGACTATGACTATGACTATGACTATGACTATGACTATGACTATGACTATGACTATGACTATGACTATGACTATGACTATAACTATGACTATGACTATGACTATGACTTTGACTATCTATCTATCTATCTATCTATCTATCTATCTATCTATCTATCTATCTATCTATCTATCTATCTATCTATCTATCTATCTATCTATCTATCTATCTATCTATCTATCTATTTATCTATCTATTTATCTATCGATTTATTTTTTGTTTCCAAATATTTATCTATCGATTTATTTTTTGTTTCCAAATATTTATCTATCGATTTATTTTTTGTTTCCAAATATTTATCTATCGATTTATTTTTTGTTTCCAAATATTTATCTATCGATTTATTTTTTGTTTCCAAATATTTATCTATCGATTTATTTTTTGTTTCCAAATATTTATCTATCGATTTATTTTTTGTTTCCAAATATTTATCTATCGATTTATTTTTTGTTTCCAAATATTTATCTATCGATTTATTTTTTGTTTCCAAATATTTATCTATCGATTTATTTTTTGTTTCCAAATATTTATCTATCGATTTATTTTTTGTTTCCAAATATTTATCTATCGATTTATTTTTTGTTTCCAAATATTTATCTATCAATTTATTTTTCGTTTCCAAATATTTATCTATCAATTTATTTTTCGTTTCCAAATATTAATCTGTGTATTTCATTTTAGAATGTCTTAATATCTATTAGAACTATTAGCTGACTTATTCCTATCCTCTGACTGACTGACGCTCCCAATTGACTTCTGGGTGTATATTTGAATTTGAGGTTGCACCTATTTTTTTAAGTTATATGTAAGTCTCGTTCTCTAGCTAACATTCTCATTTAAATTACATTCTTAAACCTGTAAGTCTCTGTTAGCACTTTCTGTCAATGAATACATTTTACTCGTATTGAATGTGTAAAGAGTTGACTAAAGATTTCAAGAATCCAATCCCGGTATTTAAAGTTTCATTGAGTATTGAAACTCTGTTTATTATATTTTCCCTTCAACTAAAAATTTCAATTAATTATTCTTGAAAAGTTCGCCTCCTTGCTCTACTTATGCGAAATTTCATGTAGATGTTCAAATTATACCCAGACACAAAAACACATTATTCTTTTCATCTTATCGACGATACTCTTTTTGAAGTTTTCTTAATAAATTTCTGAAAAAAGTAATCGACAATCTCTCCACTTTGCGCGTATTCACATACCAATATTTCCTTGGCCACAATGTTTATAAACACAATTAATGACAGCTATTTATAACGATACATTGTTGCCAAACGCATGGAAGGAAGTGATATGAAAGCGATATGCATGAACCAGAACGCATTGGTAGAATGCTGTAAGCATGAATGAAGTGTTGTATCAGTGTTGCCACATGGAGCGAAAACGTAGTAGTAAAGTTTTGACTCCTGTAACTTATGAAATATAAGAGCTAACCTTAAAGTTGTACGACAGTAATTTCTGTACATACTATTTTTAATATATTTATTTTATATTTTACTCACAGGTCACAATTGTGCTGAAGGACGTAAACGATGAGGCGCCCACTTTCACTTCGGCCAACGAGACCGCAGTGCTGGAGAATATTGCACTCAACACGGTGGTGATGGTGGTGAAGGCCGTGGATCGCGATGAGGGTCGCAACGGCTACATCGAGTACCTACTCGAAGGCGCCGATGCCGGCGGCAACAACCTGGAATCGAATGTGCCCTTCACACTGGGCGCGGTCGATGGGCTGCTGCGCGTTTCCGGGCGCCTCGATCGCGAATTGCGCGCCAGCTATGCGCTGAACGTGACCGCACGCGATCGCGGCGAACCGCCTCAAGCGACCCAGTCGCAAATCAACGTTAAAATACTCGACGAGAACGACAACAGTCCGGTGTTCGATCCGAAGCAGTACTCCGCCTCGGTGGCGGAGAATGCCAGCATCGGTGCCATGGTGCTGCAGGTGTCCGCGACCGATATCGACGAGGGCGCCAACGGGCGGGTGCGCTTCTCGATAGCGGCCGGCGATCAGAATCGCGACTTTAGCATTAGCGAAGACTCGGGCGTGGTGCGCGTGGCGAAGAATCTCAACTACGAACGCAAGTCGCGCTATGTGCTGACAGTGCGCGCCGAGGACTGCGCCGCCGATGCAATTGCAACCACTCGAACGGGCGGTGCCAAGGGCACAGCGGCGGCGACGACAGTAGTCAGCGAGACGCGCTTCGACACTGCCGAGCTGACCATCATCATCACCGACATCAACGACAATCCGCCAACGTTTCTGGACTCGCCGTACGTGGCCTATGTGATGGAGAACGTCATTCCGCCCAATGGCGGCTATGTGCTGACAGTGGAGGCCTACGACGCCGACACGCCGCCCTTCAACTCGCAAGTGCGCTATTTCCTGAAAGAGGGCGATACCGATCTGTTTCGCATAAACGCTTCGACCGGCGAGATATCGCTACTGCGGGCGCTCGATCGCGAGGCGCAGGCCGAGTACACGCTGACACTGGTCGCCATGGATACGGGTGAGTGAGTCAGTCAGTGAGTGAGTGAGTGAGTGCGCGCCAATGCGGGCGCTGCCAGATAATCTCTAAGAGCGTTAATGTCTCGGAATATTTCTTCGATTTTTCGTTCGTTCCTTCTTTGTTGTTGTTGTCTGGAGCCATGGAGCGCAACGGCAATAACCGGCTGCTGTCCGAAAATGTGCTTCTGGGCATTATTCATACGAGCACACGTAACTTCACATTACGGCCAATGATTATATCAATTTTTTGCCGCTCGTCCGTCGCTCTGCGCCAATTGTTGGCGAAGCGGCCGCTGCTCATTCTCATCATTTGCACATATGCAAAATATGAATTACCCTTTCTGCATGTTATGCCACACATTGGTGGTTATCTTCAGTCACACACACACACACACATATATATTGTGCATTCATATGTGTGTATGTGTGCGTAGGTATGGACTTTTAGAGGGTGTTGCCTGGCTGTTGCAAGCCGCTGCACTGTTCGCTGCACCGCTCAAGTGTCTCGATCGCACCGGCCCTGGCAGCATCTTCGGCAGCAGCTCGCTCGGCCGTCAGTTCCATTCAGCTGGCCCGTTGCGGTCGAGCTTTCGGTTTAGCTATTGTGCCCCTAAAGAAAATACATTCTGATAATTACAGTAATTTGTTAATGTTACACTCATGATTCTTCTTGTGTGCACAATCAGCGCGATTACGCTGCCTCTCACACACACACACACACAAACATAGGTACATATAAACAAAACTGAGGGGAAAGTCTGTGATGCGCTGTCAGTACAGTTTCCTTAAGTCATGTATAACGTCTGAAGTATTAGATTCTTATTAAAGATAAATGTTTTTTAAAATCTTAAATTAAATATAACAGTTTGTGACAGTATCACAAACTTGTAATTTTCAAAATTCAGATCAAAAATATTTTAAGACCATTTCCAAGATTTTAAAACAATTCAAGGGGGTCAATTTGCGGCCCTCGCGACTAGTCAGTCACCTAAAACTTAAATCGACCAAAACAAAAAAAACAGGGACCGTAACAGTTATAAGTTTTATTACACCGTGCGACAAAAATTAAAAAAAATTTTCACACCGGAAAAAATCCATATGGGCGTGAAACTAGAGACCAAACATAGTAATACTGCCTACTCAGTTTTTTATTTCTACATCCTTTGTCCTTTTAAAAGGACTTCAAAATTTTGAAGGGGATAAAAAATAAAAAAATATACAAAATACTTAACCTGGATAGACTATGGCGATATGTATATCAAATGAAAGAGAAAAGTCTAAAGAATCTAAATAAAATTGATATTTTATCCATTTATAAAAAACGGATATGAAAAAAGTCCTTTGAAAATTTTAATCCTTTATATATTTGAAAATTTATATAGAATTTTCTTGAAAAGTAAGTATGTTAAAACCAAAAATCTCCTTGATCACCTGTCAAAATTTCATTATTCTCGCTTCATAGATTTTCTATCTTTTTATTATTTAAAATACTGATACTCAAATAAATTAGAATTTTTTTACTTCATTAGAATTGCAGCTTCCGCCTTTGTTTTAATAACTTTCGAACCAATAAAGTTAGAGTTATGAAATTTTGACACGTGATCAATGAGATTTTGGGTTTTAACATAATTACTTTTCGAGAAAATTCTATATAAATTTTCAAAGATATAAGGGATTAAAATTTTCAAAGGACTTTTTTCATATCCTTTTTTTACAAATAGATAAAAATTCAATTTTAATTAAATTCTTGAGCCTTTTCTCTTTCATTTGATATACATATCGCCATATTCTAACGAGGTTAAGTATTTTTTATATTTTTTTTTATTTTTTAGCCCCTTCAAAATGTTGAAGTCCTTTTAAACGGACAAAGGATGTAGAAATGAAAAACTGAGTACGCAGTATTACTATGTTTGGTCTCTAGTTCCACGCCCATATGTATTTTTCCCGGTGTAAAAAATGCTGTCGCACTGTGTTATAAAAATCAATGTTTAAGAGTTATTTTTTGATTTTTATTTAATGACTCAACAAATAGCAGTTATTTTTTATTTATATTTTAAAAATCCTATAATAACAATTATTTTTGACTGATTTTTATTGATGACTGTTATAACTAAAAGTCACTGATTGATTTTTATTGATGACTTTTCTAAATAAAAGTCACTGACTGATTTTTATTGATGACTTTTCTAAATAAAAGTCACTGACTGATTTTTATTGATGACTTTTATAAATAAAAGTCACTGACTGATTTTTATTGATGACTTTTCTAAATAAAAGTCACTGAATGATTTTTGTTGATGACTTTTATAAATAAAAGTCACTGAAAAATTTTTATTGATGCCTTCAAAAAATCACTGACTGATTTTTATTGATGACTTAAAAAAGAAAAGTCACTGACTGATTTTTATTGATGAGCTTTATAAATAACAGTTTAAATAATAAATAAATAAAATTTTAAATAAATACAAATTTTTATTGATGACTTTTATAAATAAAAGTCAGTGAATGATTTTTATTGATTACTTAAAAAAGAAAAGTCACTGACTGATTTTAATGGTGACTTTTATAAATAAAAGTTCAAATAATAAACATATCATATAAAATTTAAATTAAATACAAATTTGTATTGATGACTTTTATAAATAAAAGTCACTGACTGATTTTTATTGATGACTTAAAAAAGAAAAGTCACTGACTGATTTTTATTGATGTTTTTTATAAATAAAAGTTTAATAATAAACAAATGAAAAAATTCAATACATACAAATTTTTATTTATTTTTTTTTATTTATAAAAAGTCACTGAATGATTTTTATTGATGACTTTTTTTAAGTAAAAGTCACCAATAATTGTTATCTGTCCTATGATAAAATAAAAATCGAAAACCCCGTTATTTGTGAATTAATATGAAAAAGATCAAAAGAATTGTTATTAAAGGATTTTAAAACATAAATAAAAATGTATTCTTATTTTTTTAATTTTTCCAGAAAAATTACAAAAAATGATTTTTTGCCAAGTTTGATTCACGATGCGAAAAAAAATGTATTGGTATATTTATATTAAAAAATTATTTAGCTGTATGACCTTCCTACATAGTCAATTTTTTCAAATATAGTTCTCATAAATAACTGTTATTTCCATTCCCTGAAAAAAGAAAGTTATACCCAAAATTCTTTACTTCCAAACCTCAAAAGCAACCGTTAGTTTTGACAGCTTTAAATTCAAAAGTCAACTGTCAACCGTTGAAATGATTCAGTAACCCAATGTCGCTCAAGCTCAACACACCAACGCAAACACACACACACACATATCAAACAGCGCGCGGATATAAATCACCATAATTTACACGATACGCTCCGCGCCTGTGTCCGCACAATATTTGCGCAAGTCGCTTGCAGCCAACTTCGCGTTGCCGCAACTTGAACACATCAATCGTAAACTCATCAAACGTGCAACATTTTCCATACTTTGCCGGCGCATGCGGACAATGTGCTCTGTGCTCTGTGGCGCATTGCAATTGTTGGTGTTATTATAGCAGCTTTTGCTTGTTGCTGTTGTTGCCTTTTCACGAATAGCTCCCAAAGAATTTCCATTAAACGCTTTTCCAGCGTTTCTTTCACAAATTTCTGTCAACTTTGGCCGTTGTTCCATGGCCGACTGTGGCTGTCGCCGATTGTTATTGCTGCTGTTGGTGTTGGCATTGTAGTCGTTGTGATATTAGATTTTTACCGCCTGCAGCAAATATATTGCATGTCACAATAGCAACGACGATAGCAGCAACAACAATAACAACAAAACAGCAAACAACAACGCAACCACACAAAATCATAGCGTACACATGTAACAGCGTGTTTGTGTATGTGCGCACAGGCAGCAGCAGCAGCAACAACATGCCAAACAACAACTATAGCAGCAATAACAATAACAACAACAATAAAAACATATAAAAAGCTCATCACATCACAGAGAAACGCAAAAAACGCTGCAAACCATAAATTTTAATTTAGTTGCATTTTCGCAGCGCCGCACACACACACCAACACACACACATACACATAAATAGTTTAACAACAACAACAACAACGGCTGTCTATGCAGCGGCCTACAACTGAACGAGTGTGGGACCGAACGAACTTTGCCAACGTCCAAGCCGGACCGCAACAATCACAACGAGTCCAAAGCGTGGCTGCGGCCGCCGCTGTTGTTGTTGGCGGCATCGTGCCGTCCAGATCAAGTTCAATAGCGTTTGCTATTCAAAATATTTCCGTCATTCTAATGAGCGAAAAACTTACACACGAAAAACACATTCAAAGGGAAGGAATTTCAATTTGAATGCGCTTTTTTGTTGCATTTATTTGGCGGGAAGAAGAAGCAGCAGCAAAGGCAGTTTACAGAGGCAAAGAGTGGCAATGCTTTTCACGCTTTTCAAAGTTGAGTTTGACAAGTTGATGAAAGCACGCGATGGTGTAACGAACTTTTGAACCTTCCGCGCTGATAATTCAAGTTTGGGCGTATGAAAATAATTAGAGATGCAATGCTTTGAATTTTTTAATGCAATATGAATCCGCATATATAAACGAATCTGAAGGAATCTATCAGGCATGTGCTACAAATCGTTTTCGTTTCAAATTCGGAGCGAAAACGTGATGGAGTGTGCTCAATTTCGTTTTGATTTCGTCAATTTTCGAAAACGAAATCGTTTGAAATGATATGTGCCAGAAAACCGAAATTCCGTTTTCGTTGCGATTAGAAAACGGCTGATATTCTATTTGCGTTTCAACTTATAAAGAAATTTTGAACTTGAAAATGTTGAGGGAGCTTTCAACAATATTACTGGCTCACTGACTAACATGAAACTATGCAAGCCGATAGTGGACATAGTTCACAACCTGTTAACCAAGATGGTTACAACTCCTCTACTGTTGCACTGTACTCTTGCAAAAGAGCAGTTGGCAAGAAATAGGGTATCCAACCACGTATCATGTACTAGATTTACAACTCCGTGATTAGGCCCATTCTTTTATATAGAGCAGTAGTATGGTGGACTGCCCTGGATAATGTGGCTAACCAGAAACTTCTGGACTCAGTCCAAAGATCGGCGGCCGTCATAATAACTTGAGCATTCGATCAACACCATCCAGAGGGTTCTACGCCCTGCTCCATTTTCTTCCTGTTGACCTCTTCGGTAAACAAGCTGCAACCCTCTCTGCAGTGAGACTAAATACCATCAAAAGATGGATTCGTACTGATTTACTGCCATATCCTAGGCTGTTCACCTGACTTACCTGACAACATATACCATCATATCTGTTCGACTCTAAATTCTCAACTCTCATACCTCATAGACAGGAGTGGAAATAAGACACGGTTTCTATACAGACAGCTCCAAGCTAGATGGCAGAGTAGGGGGGTATGGTTCGCATTTTCACTGACAGCCAGGCAGCAATTAAAGCCCTCAAGAAGGTCTCAACCACATCGAAAGTGGTTGCTAACATCAAAAACTTGCTTGAGTTCATCCACAATTCAAAATGGCTTGAATAGTCATCTCGGCAGTAAGACAGACTTGTGGTATCACAACGGTCCCATTCCGTGGCCTAAGTGTTACTTTCGACAAATCCCATGCCAAGCCACCTTAACCTAACATAACAAAACCTGCAAAAATTCCAATCTACATTGTGAGCCAAAATAAGAAAATTAGAGAGAGTGAGATTCCGACATGTCCAGTGGGTTGGAATGGTCTCTCAAAATGCGGCGTTTTACTGTATCCACTTTTCTTCTTTCTTTTTCTTCTAAATACATCAAACTCGTAAAGAAAATGCTCATCATGTAAGATATTCAATTTTCTGTTAACATTTCGACAAAAAATTGTATAGACGTCAACAAAAAAAACAGCTTGAATTTTATTTCGAATTGAAGTCAAATCGTCCGTTTTGTAGCACACCCTACAAAAATTCGTACGATTTCAAATTCCGATTTCGATTTGAAATCGTGCGATTTGCAGCACATGCCTGTATATGTATTTTTGACTATTGAATTATGGACATTTTATGATAAGAATTTGAGTGTACGGATTGATTGAACGGACTTTGTGTTAGCACGAGTGCAACAATTGCAATAAGATGGGGCAGTTAGAATATAGAGGGTTAATTTTAATACTATTGGGGCTTTTTAAATATTCTGAAACAGGAACTTAACTATTATAAGTTTTTTAAGAAAATAATTGCAATGTAACTATTATCATGCAAATTAATGTAAATTTTATTTGTTGATTATAATTTGCGACAATTAATTTTTACGTTGCGTAATAACTGTTATGAGAAACAAATTTTTTTTTCGTTCTCGATAATTATTATTTTGGGATTTTTTTTGTTTACGTTGCTTCATAACTTTTATTTATGACTTTTTTTATTTACATTACCAATAACTATTATTTTGAGAATTTTTTTTGACGTTGCTTCATAACTTTTATGAGACATTTTTTTTTTACGTTGCCTTACCACATTTTGAGTATGAATTGATTTTTAATTGTTTAGTTATTGGTGGAAATTAAGTTTCTGCAGTTAATTTGCGTTTGTCAATTTAAAACAATTAAAAATAAATTCATATCCAAAATGTGGAAATTCAACGTAAAAAAATTTGTTTTTCAAAATAATAGTTATCGGCAACGTAAAAGAAAAAAATCATAAATAAAAGTTATGAAGCAACGTAAAAAAAAGTTTCTCAAAATAATAGTTATCGGTAACGTAAATTAAAAAAGTCAAGAAAAAAGTTATGAAGCAATGTAAAAAACAAAAATCCCAAAATAATAATTATCGACAACGAAAAATATACTTGTTACTTATAAGAGTTATTATGCAACTCAAAAAAAATTTTTGACATGATAATAGTTATAGGCGACGTAAAAAATTTCTTATTGGGAATAATTATTATAAAACAATAATTTTAGAAATTTCTTAAATTAGGGCAATTTTTTCATTCCCAAAAATATGGATAATAATTATTTTAGGTCTCTGTTCTGAAAAACATAAGAAGCTTATAAAGTACCAAAACTTGAAGTGGTTTAATTTTTATGTAGTCTAATATATGCGTGAACCTTGTAGAGGAAACGGTTAGGTAGATACCTAAGAAGTACTCAGTGAGCTTTCCTCATAGAATAGAGTAGATGTTATGGGGTTAATGATGCACTGAGACCAATAATGATCATCTATTGTGCTCCCTATGTACTTCTAACGGTTAAAGCACCTTCTTTAGCCCCACTGACTTACTTAAACATAGTAACTCACAAGGGTTTAGATGCCTGATGTTCTTTTCTGCAAGCCACTACTGGCCCGGGTATCGCATCCTTTTACGAAATACTGCATCACAGTGCATTACGAAATCCTTAGTAGTCTCCTCTGGTCATTCAGAGACGTTTACCTGTTCTAAACCAAATGTTTGAATGTGTTTTCTTAACCTCACTCCGAGGTCGTAACCTCATAACTCATCCCAGTGCACAGTGATTCGTTCCATAGACAAAATTTAAAAAATGTATGGTCTCAGAATTTAACAATTTTGATGTCATTTGAAAGGTAAAACTCCAACTAAGAAACCCCCAAAAGATCTGTGCTAAATATTAATTAGTGTGTGTGCAAAAGCGGCTCAAAGTTTAAAGTTTAAAGTTAAGTTTTTCACAAAAAAATGTAAACACATATTTTCTGTTTTTTAGTCTATTGAGCAAAAAAAAATTGTAAAACTACATGGTTACCAATATGGATTAAGAAATGATTTGGCCATTTTCGCTTTTAATGTTTCTTTAAAATATGTAAAGTTGAGGCTTCTACGTTACATTTAATTTAAAATATTTTTCAAAATTAAAAATCTGAAAATTGGCAAAACTTAGAGGAAAATAAGTACATATGTGAAAGTATGTTCCTGGATTTTTTTGTTTTATTTTAAGAAGCATTCTTTCTTTGTCATATAATGTAATTACATACTCCGATATCTTACGATCTCAGAAAATAATTTAATTTGAAAAGTGGTCCAAACACCTATTTTTCCATTAAATTTATTTAATTCATCCCTAAAAGTATGCAATCAGCATGAAAAATTGAAAAAACTGCTCAAATGCAAAACATACGTCTATTATTATCATTTTTATTGCAAAACTAAAGGGTCCTAAGATAATTTCTGTTACTTTTTGCAAATATCAATGTTAACGTTACCGATAAAATGTAAAATCTGAAAAATCTAACCAACACACTTGTTGCTACAGCTCACTAAAAATGACGAAAATTGCAAATTTAGGTCTCAGGTATTGCCAAACTACAAAAGCTTAAGAAAACAAAGTGGAGATATCAATTCAGCAGACCATGATTAACTAGTACGCCAAATTTTATGAAGAACGAACCAGTCCTTCTAAGTTTGTTCCGCGGTTGTATGGAGTCGAATCACTGTGCAGTGGCGCGCACAGGATTTCATTTTGGGCGGTTTTGCATGCAACTTTTGAGCCCAATGCCGTTTAAAACCATATTTTTTAACAGCAATTTTTGTATTTGGGGGGTTTAACCTCCAAACCCTCCTGTGTGCGCCACTGCCTTATCCTCTCCATCCTATCACCACATGAAATTGTCTTCTTAACATTTTCACATACAGTGGCGCACACAGGATTTCGTATTGAGAAGGTTTCTGTACACAACTTTTGAGCCCAACACCAGTTGAAACCATATTTGCAACTCAAAATGTTTGTAAAATACAGATACTTCAAAGTGGTTTGAACCCCGAAACCCCCCTTGCGTGCGCAACTTCTAAAATATCCCACGGTGTAGCTATTCGTCATTGTTTCTGAGCATTTTTTTTTTAATTAAATTATTCACTAAAAAGAGCAGTTGGTCTGGCAAATGGGTAAAAGAGCAGATTAGCTCTAAACAACAACAAAATACATTTGGCGTAAATTAGTTACACATTTGCTCTTTTGCCACACCAAACCCCTTGAGTCGATTTTTTGAAGTTAATTTGCTCCTTGACCACATAAAAAATTCGAAAGTCTGACTTTTTTTCTTGTTTAGTTATAAACTTTTTAATTTTTCAAACACAATTTTTTTAAATTGCAATGTTTTGAATAAACAAAAAACTGCTGTTTTGGTAGCTCTTTAGCAATGTTGCTACATTGTTGAAAAGGATGCTATTCTGCTATTTAGTTTCATTTTTTTACTTAATTCCTCTTAATTGTTAATAATTTTAATTTCATTCGATAACAACAACAACGAATAACAACAATTTCATAATTGATTAACCCATTAAAGCCGGGTACCAGTTCCGCCCATACGATTTTGATAAAATTTCTTACACGACCTTTCAGCTTTCTATCTCTGCACGTTTCTGAGATATTCATAAGGTATTTTTCACCCATTAGGCAGCAATGGTAGCTTTTTTCCATACTTTTTAAAGTGATCAGCTAAACACGTGAACAAAAGATGTATTGTTTACAGGTGAGTTAGGAGGCAGATTTTTGTGAGGTTCTAAGGCCACTACGTTTCGCCACATTTTCCACCTCCGGAAAATTAACAATTTTTGGAGTCTGGTAACTCTAGCTAGATGGCGAAATTTTAGGGTGACCTCTACTAGACTAAGGTAGTTCCATCTTTATCCCAACCATCCCTATCAATGACTTTGAGATATCTCTACCACGAACTTTTCTGTGACTTTTTTGAAAAGTCAATTTTCATGGGTAAATTTTTACCCATTAGGCAGCAATGGGTTAAACTCACTTAATTACTCATCTAATTGCCCTTTTCTGTATTCAATTGCTGTGCAAAACAACAAAATTCCTCTCATGTTACGCGCATTATTGGCATTGAAAGTGGCCGCCGTTTGTCGACGAGTCTCAATAATTCCACCAACCAAAGGAGTCACAATTTTTCCAGTCATATGCCCAGTTCAATATGAACACATGTCTGTTTCTATCTACACATAAACATACACATAATTATGTGTATATATGTTTGTATGTGTTTGTGTGCGAAACGCGCTCCTTAAATTTATCTACTGCGCATGCCTAAGCGCGCAGCATGTAACCGTGTGCTGCAACAAGCGCAGACATCGATCAGCACCGCAACAACAACTACGAGCAGTACTTAGTAGCCAGCAGCGAGCAACAGCCAGCAGCCAGTATCCAGTAGCATCAGCGCTGAAACAACAATAACAATTGCCATGGCAGCCGCCACAGTGAGCCGCTCCAATGCCGCCAGCCGTAAATACAAAAGCAATAGAAAAAACTTAAAAAAAAATAAAAAATAATAAAAGAAAAGGAAAATAAATCGAGGAAAAGAACAAAATTGCTCAAAATGTTGTCAACGCCGCAGCAAGAGCTGCCAATTGCTGCTAACATCGCGTTTAGAAGCAGCTGCTGCCCGCTCAGCCGCCACCATTGCCGCTTGTTGTGGGCAATTTTCTAACTTCTAAGTGGCATGCCACATGCGTGCGCCGCTGCTGCCAGCCTTTGTGCTCGCTGGCCGCAATTGAAATGCAGTTAGAACAACAAATACAAAACGGCCAACAACGGGCGCAACAAGCGCTGCTGCTACTGGCATTGGCATTGGCATTTTGTTGTGCACTTTTCACTTACACACCCATGATATAATATGATGTCCCAACAGCAACAACAACAACAACAACCATCGCCACATTGTGCAGGCAAATGTGGTGCGCATGCGTGGCTAAGCTTTCAGCAACATCAAATGCGCTTGACGCCAGCCGCCGCAGCCTCAGTCGCAGTCGCAGTCGCAGCTTGTCAACGTGCTTCGTCGAACTGTTTCAGTTGTTTGGCCCGCAGCGCTTGGCAACAGTTAATATTTTTGTTATTTTTTTTTTTTGTCGGTGCTGGCGCGATTTTGGCTTCTTATTAGCCTTGGCGATATGGCCCGAAGGCCAAAGTTTTAGCTGAACATTTACAAAAGTGATGGTGCGGTTCTTTCTCTCGGCTGGTGTGTGTCCGCACGTTGGTTCGTCTGTCTGTCGGTCTGACTGCCTGTCAGCTGCATTATGTTTAACCGTTTATCGATTAAATATACCGCCAGAGTTGCTGCTTATTTTGTTTGATTATAATGACCGGCGTTCTTTGTTGTTGTTGTTGTTGAGTTGCCATACTTTTGTCAGGCGAACTTAGACTTGTTAAAAAGTTATTTTAGTTGAATTTAGATCAGGGACCGAAAATAACTGTTATTTTACAATTTTCAAATCAAAACGGCATAACGAAAAAATTGTCGGTGTACTTTTTCAAATATATCTTTATGATCGTAATGGCCTCAGCTACACGAATATTAAACGCCTTTTAAATTTTAGACTTTTACTAAAAAAGTTAAAATTAATTTAATTTTATTATTTCAGCAAAAATAACTGTTACTTTTGACTTTTATTTTATCGGTCAAAAATAACAGTTATTTTGTGACTTTTATTTTTCGGTCAAATATATCAGGCAATTTGAATTTTTTCAAAGGCCGTTTGACCGACTAAAAAACTATTGATACCATTTTTTTCGTCGCACAAGTCTTATAGCTCAGAATGTGCGGTCTGCTGAGACGAAAAACATGGTATTAATAGTTTTTTAGTCGGTCAAACGGCCTTTGAAAAAATTCAAATTGCCTGATATATTTGACCGAAAAAATAAAAGTCACAAAATTACTCTTATTTTTGACCAATAAAATAAAAGTCAGAAGTAACAGTTATTTTTGTCTGATATGATAAAAGGCACAAAATAACTTTTATTTTTGTCGGTAAAAATAAAAGTTAATAGATAACAGTTAAAATCTGACGTTTTTGATAAAAACCATAACCGATACGGTCCCTTTTTTAGATTGCATATTCTACAATTCTTAGCTTTATTTCTCTAACTAGACACAAGTTGACTATGCTTGCTTCTAGTTGTATGTTTCAGTTGTCGGTTAAATGTGGAACCCTGTTTGGATCGCCAGAAACTCAGAACACTGGTCTAGCGTCTCGAGTCCCGTGAGTTACTAAACTTCATTAGGTCGGTGGGTCCAGGGGATGTTCTCTAACAACTTATAGGGGCATAATAGATCACTTTTGGTCTCATTGCAACAAACCCCATCAAATTTTATTCTATTCTATGGATCCTGGAACGTTTAATTTGCCCAAAAACAGTGAAATAACTGGAACATTTGTGCTTCACGCCTGAGTCCTCTTAATTGATAGTTGAGAATGTCTCAAAACAATGTGTTTGGAGGTTTCCTCTGTTTCTCTCTAACTCTGGCATTACTTTTAGTATCTTCAAAGGATTTAATTATTTTTAAAAGATAACACGGTGCAACAAATTAAAAAAAAAATTTCGAGGGACAAGGTCAAACATGTCTCATTCGATAGAGGACCTCAGTAGGTAAAAAAGTACCAAGGTATTTTTTCCGGGATGTTCGAGTTATTTTAAATACAGTTTAAAGATGGCGGCTTAGTGCCCCTTACTGAAACGTTTAAAACATCATATCGTTTGACTCAACTGTCAGAAAAAATTATTTTTACGTCAAATGAAAGCTTATGATATGAAGTCAAAGAAACCATATCCTTTTTTGAAATATTGTATGAAAAAGGGCATGAAGGACATCAACTAAATTTGTATCCTTGAATATCCTGGAAACCGTGAGAGCTAAATTTATATAAGTGACTTCTGGTAAAAAAGCTTTCAAATATCTGTATATTATTTTAATTTAAAAAAAACTGGAACATCCCGCAAAAAATCCTTTGACACTTTTTCATCTACTGAGGTCCTCTATCGAATGAGACATGTTTGATTTTGTACCTTTTTTTAGTGTTGCACTGTGTAATAGAAAAGCTTACAAAACTTTAGAAATTACACAATTTAGAGAAAATTCATTACTTGAAAATAACATAAAATAGATTAGGGTTTTGTCTATTGAAATTTAATCATATTTTTTGTCCTGCAATGGAATCATCTGGTAGGATTTTTTTTAATTTGATTCCAAGTTCGCAGTCTTATGAACGTTTTATGTTTTTTTTTATGATTTGAATGCGACTCATTTGAAAGCCAAATTTTCCAATTTAACAATTTCATGAAATTTATTAAAATGCGTTTTGACAGTGAAAACTTTAAAAAAAAAATTTTATTTTAAAATTGCAGACAAAATAAAATTATATGCATGCATTTCATTAGCTTCTAGTATCTTCAAAGGATTTTTTTTAAGATAATACAAAAGCTTACAAAACTTCAGAAACTACAAAATTGAGAGAAAATGCATTATTTAAAAACAGCATAAAATAGATTATGTTTTGTCTAATGACATGGAATCATATTTTTTGTCCTATAATGGAATCATCTTGTAGGACTCGTTTTTATTTGATCCCAAGTTAGTTTTTCTTATGACTTGAATGCGACACATTTAAATGCCAAATATTGAAATTAAACAATTTCATGAAATTTAGTAAAATGCGTTTCGAAAAAAAATTTATTTAAAATTGCAGATAAAATAAAATGATATGCATGCATTGCATTAGTTTGTCTATGCAAATGAATGTATAAATTAGCAGCCAGAACTACAGCAATATTCGCAGCAATTTGTCACCGCTTTAGCAACCTACACCATGCTACAAAGCTACAAATTTCAATGTGAATGCAACATTTGAATTTAAAACTAAAGACTTCATTTACAGCAGGTAAAATGGAGCCATTAATTAGGATTAGCTAGCGTTAAGCTGCTTGAAAATTGTATTTCCTGTTGCCTTTTGCACAAAAACAAGAAACTCCTAGCAAGAAGGAAACAGCGTCAACACTGATTTTATACAACTTACAAAGATTAATTGCCTTAATCCCACGCCACAACACATGCCACATGCCGCAGCCGCACCACACTGCACAAACAAATGAACATACAACACACTGTTGCCAACGGCCGAGCAATAGAAATGCGCAGAAATCCTTAACGCTACATTTATTTTAATTTTAGTTTAATTGCAATAAACAAAAACTCAGACGCCGGAAATTACTGCAACAAATTAATTTGCATGCAGCGCTAAAAATCGCCAACATTCTTGCGGCAGCAATGCAACGAAGAACGATGGTAGCGGCAAAATGTCAACACGGCAAGAGTCGCACAAAAATCAGCTATGCAACAGAACGAATCAACAACCAACAGCAAACAGCCAACAGCGAAGTACAACGACATGTCTGCAACAACAAAACTAGCATTAACAAAATTTCATTAACACTTTAGCGTTGGCATTGCAGAGCGACTAGTGTGTTGTTGTTGTTGCTGGTGGCGGTGTGCTTAATTTCAGTTGTTGCTGCAATTGCGCAATAAAAATGTTAATTGAATTGGTGTCAAAGGTGCGCAAACAGCGCATCTGCCACCACATACAATGCTGTTTGCATGAAAGAGAAGAGAAAAAACAAAAGCAGCAAAGCCAAAAAACTGCGACCAAATGCTTGAGAAATTCTGCAAACCAAGTTCGCAACAAAAGACTCAAGCAGAGTCTTTTGTTTCGATTGTGACTGCAAGGCTTGGCCGCTCGCTGTCTGGTAACTGTTGGCGTTTGGGCCGTTGCCACTTTTTACTTAATGGCTGCTGATGTGTGTGTGTATTGTTGTTGTTGTATTGTTGTATTTTCACACTTTAGCTTTGTATTTCTTTATTTAACAATAATGACATTTAATGCCAGCATATTTCACATTTGTGCAAAATTTATGCATCACACCATTTCGGGTAAATCAAATAAGCGAATTGCAGCCGAGCACAATTCATCAATTGAGGTGTTGAGTGGTTGGCTGGTGTTGATTTGTGGTGCTTGGTTTTCGGTTGCAGTGGGCTGACTAACTGGCTGGCTGAGTGGCTGTTACGTTGGTATGCATGAAATATGCAATCGGCATAGAAATGAAGTAATAAATCTAGAAATTGACACTAAAATACTTTTGATTTCATTTGAATGCGCCAAATGGCAAATCTTTAACATTAGCAGTTCATAAATTAGCATAAATACCCACAGGCATGTCTACTGTGCTTAACCAAAATATATTCACACATATAAATGACATATGTACATATATCGTACATATGCCAATAGATTTCTATATATATGCGCCTAGCCATATTTTTCACACATAAATACCGCCAACTTATTTATGCAACTTTTGCTTTTCCTGGCCATTTGCCGTATTTATACAAGTAAATATGTATGTGCAGCGCGTTGGCCACTTCCAATGCAGACTTTTGCGTACTTTGTATTTTGCCGCTTCCAGCAGCCGCGCTCGAACATTTTAACGCTAACCATAAATTGTGCGCTTACTATGGTTTAGCTTGGCTTAGATTTTCATCAAATACTTAGTTTTATTGTTTTTGCCACCTTTTGCCGCTGCTCAATGCAATTTGCGCTGCCAGCGCTTTTCCGCTGAAAAGCTCAAATTTCATCATTGCAATTCGACGGAAGAAATATTTTAGGTAAAATGGCAAAGCAAATCTGAAACTGCTGCTGGTAACTGCTGGTAGCTGTTGCTACTTTAAAAGTATATTTTATTTCAATAAATTTGTGGAATTCATGAGCTGTTGGCAAAGCTATTTGTTCATGTAAAATAAAATATTGAAATATAAAAATAAAATATTGAGCGAAAATTTAATAAAACTTTGCTATGTGTTGACAAAAGTGAAAATACTTTTGATAAGCGGAAAAGTTGCTTAAGGTATCATGGCACGTTAGAAAGGGGAATTTTTAATGATTTACAAAATTATTTATTTTTCAGCTCCCTTATTATTAATCTTTTTTTCATTATATTGAAGGTTTAAGGAACACCAAAAAAAATGTTTTTTTTTTGGTTTAGCATATTGTCTCTTATATAGGTGGAGCTGAAGTAGAAAAAAAACGCATCCTCCATTACGGACACTTAATCTCCGAATCGGCTAATCTGAAACAAAAAAACAAAAAAGATTCATAATTATTAACCTTTCGGACACAGGAATTCACCAGAAAAATAAAAAAAACGCTAAAAATAAAAGGATAGTAGCTTTTTGAAAAAAAGTGTCAAAAATTTACTGCGTTTTTTCCCAGAAAAAGTACTTTAAATTAAAAATTTTCTTCAATATTGTGGTGGATTCTTGTAAAAAATAAGTTAATAAAAAGAACTAACAAAATTTTTTTTAAATCGGTCGAGCCAATCCGGAGATTAAGTGTCCGTAATGGAGGATGTGTTTTTTTTTCTACGCGACTTCAGCTCTACCTATATAAGAGACAATATGCTAACAAAAATTTTTTTGTGTTCCTTAAAAATTTAATATATTGTAAAAAAATTTTCAAAAAGATTGATAATAAAGGAGCCGAAAAATAAATAATTTTGTAAATCATTAAAAATTCCCATTTCTAACGTGCCATGATACCTTAAGTTATTAAGTGTTAATTAGATAAAAAATTTAATATTAAAAAAAATTCATGATTTTTAAAATCTTTTTCACTTATTCACTCCGCTTGGCAGCAAAGGGCCTCAACAAGGTTTCTATTGGTTACGTTAGGTTAGGGTAGGTTAGCTAGTAGGCACATAGACGCTTTTCAGTCCCCAGTGGTACCAGTTATAGTAGTTAACCCTTTCGACCCCAAAGTTACCTGGGAGCAATTTCACCTATTTGTCATCTTATAGCAAAAGCTACGATTGATTTATGTGTTTAATTTAAGTAGGCACCAACAAATTAATACTTTTAGAAGTGAATTCAAAGCAAATTACAAAAATTTTACTGTTATCCCCAAAATAATTTCCAATCATTTGCAGCGATATCAGGGAAAGTTTGTGTTCTAATTGAAGTCTACGAATTGGACGCGTTTGATCAAAACCCTGTTTCTTAAATAATGGTTAAATAAAATCAAAAAGTAATAATTTTGTATTTTTTCATAAATATTAAGTAATTTTTCTGTAATTAAAAACTATTGATACAAAATTTATTTAACCCATTTTAAGCTAAAATTGTTCAAAAGTAAACTAGCTCTAGAACTCTAACAAAGAGGCGTGACGACTTCAAATGTCGTATGCACACTTCTTAGACAAGTCTTTCATGATTTAAATACCTAAAAGTAATATTGAGACACAGAGTAAAATTCGGGGTTGAAAGGGTTAAATGTTGCGGGTGAAAAAGCGACGTAAAAGTGATCAGTGAGAAAGTGGCTGTTTTTGGCGATGTTCAGTAGACAAGTTCAGCAGGAACTTAATGCCATGCTGGATAACTCCACCAACCTAGAGAAGAACAAGGCTCCTAAGTGGCTAAAGCGCAGTCTTGAGATATCCGAACAGAAGCAACGAGTGGAAGTTACGTTTGATTGTTTCTATCAGGGTCGGTGTTTAGCCTATCGCATGCGGTCCTAAGTGATTGTTGCTGGTGTAGTGATGCCTCCGTATGTAAAAGTTTATTACTGGGTTGTGTAGGGTGCCCTCTGTGTATCCGTTGCTGCTAGGTTGCAGGTTTTGTTGGAAAAAAGTTGGTATCTTTGATGAGTTTAAGTATTTTTTGATGATGTATGCGCTGCGACATACATTTAATAGTCCGAACTGGCACTCTTAGAGGTGTTGTTGTTGCACTAGAAAGGCTACTAAATTCGAAAATCTGTTGCTAGTTGCTTATCACAACTAATTAAAGTGGGAAAGATAGGAGTTTGTCCAAAAGTAAAGGATTTGACTGTGTAATGCTGAAGAGATAGGAAACAATTAGAGAAAAGAAAAAATTGGAAACATGGGGAAGTCCGAGGCGAATCCAAATAGGAATTGAATCAACGACCTCTGGGCTAGCAGACCAGTGCACTTCACTGGGCTACCAAGGCAATTTATTATTATTTTTTTTTATTGCGACAAAAATTAAAAAAAATGTTCACACCGGGAAAAATCCATATGGGCGTGAATCTAGACACCAAACAAAGTAATACTGCGTAGTCAGTTTTTAATTTCTACATCCTTTGTCCTTTTAAAAGGACTTAATAATTTTGAAGGGGGTAAAAAATACTTAACCTCTTTAGGATATGGCGATATCTATGTCAAATAAAAGAGGAAAAGCTCAAGAATTTAAATAATATTGAATTTTTATCTATTTGTAAGAAAAGGATATGAAAAAGGTCCTTTGAAAATTTGAATTCTTTATATCCTTGAAAATTTATATTTATACATTTAGACATTATTCTCGCTTTATTGATTTTGTATCTTTTTATTATTTAAAATAATTATACTCAAATAAATTCGAATTTTTGTACTTCATTAGAATTGCAGCTTCCGCCTTTTTTTTAATAACTTTCGAACTAATAAAGTTAGAGTAATGAAATTTTGACACATGATCAAGGAGATTTTGGGTTTTAACATAGTTACTTTTCAAGAAAATTCTATATAAATTTTCAAGGATATAAAGGATTAAAATTTTCAAAGGACCTTTTTCATATCCTTTTCTTACAAATAGATAAAAATTCAATTTTATTTAAATTCTTGAGCCTTTCCTCTTTCATTTGATATACATATCGCAATATTCTAACGAGGTTAAGTATTTTGTATTTTTTTTGTTTTATCCCCTTAAACATTTTGAAAGGACAAAGGATGTAGAAATGAAAAACTGAGCACGCAGTATTACTATGTTTGGTCTCTAGTTTCACGCCCATATGGATTTTTTCCGGTGGGAATAATTACGACAACAATTTTTGTATCATTCAAGCAAACTTTTTTTTCTGTTCAAAAAAGTTTGTTGAAACCAGAGTTTAAGAGTTTATTCAACCATAATTGTTCATACCTTTTCTTTTATTATGAATTTAGTGGCAGTTTTTATGCCTTAAAATCTAACTCCTATACTTATAGTCTGCATGAAGATATGTGGAAATATTTCAACGACTATATGCTATACACGTCTTCTCTCATATTTAGTCTATTCACACCCTAGTATCGCCATTTTAAAGTCGCACTTGACAAAAACAGCAAATGTAACTGAAAATGAAAACGAAGACGAAGACGAACACGCCTTCGACTTGCTTATAATTATGATGCATCCGAATTTTGAATGCATTCAACGCCGCCATTTTTATATATTTATGTTCACATTTAAGCACATCGCGCACACACATCGTTTTCACAAAGAGGCGCAAATGATGGCGCAAACTGCCATTAAGGCCGTCTTTTTGCCATTCTCTCGCCTTTGTCTGATTACAGCTAATAAAAGCAGCCGGCATGGCATGGCGTATGCAAGAAGTGTCGTTCCCATCACATTGGATTAAGCGTTGGTGCTTTGGGCCGTACAGCCGCACCAACACATTTGCAGCAAAATACATAAATTATAATTTGTATGGATGTGTGAGTGTGTGTGGTTATATACATTCGAATGGGCAGGGCTTATTGTAATTAGTGTGGCATAGTGAAATGCAAGAAGACTGAAATAAAAGAAGAAAGTAAAGAAAAAAGCAGAGATGAACAAGTGTAAGGTAGAAATAAAAGTAAAAATTACAGTGGGTTTGGCTTCAGCTGTCAAATGGGCAGCCATCAAGAAACCTTTACAAGTAGTTGAATCGTTGAATCGTTTGTGTGTGTGTGTGTGTATCTGTTATTATGATAATGGAGAATATGTTTGGTCTGGATGAAATTTAGCTTAGCTGCTTTTTATAATTTAATATGTTTTATTTGTATTTTCTTACTGTTTTTCGGTGTAAAGCAATTTTTGGCATTTAATTAAAAATGCAGAATTTTGAATGCAATTTTTATGACTGAAATTTTTGACTGTCATTTGAAAAAGTGATTAACGTTTTTCGAAAACTTAATCAGATATGTTCTCACAGGTAGCAGGCAAGTCATTGTTTTTGAATTTCTTTGTATTAAATATAAAATAAATGCTTGAAATGTATGAAAATTAAATTTTAAAAGCAATCAGTTTTTACAGAACAGCTTCAAAGTGCGAAAATTCCAACAGCCTGACGGTTAACACTTTACTTCTAACGTTAACACTTTAGCGCCAAAACCTCATAACGCACACTTTTAGCTTTTTAACAAAACACCAACTCAACCAGCCTCTTACCACATTCCCATCAATGGCCATCGATAGGTTTTTTATATGTCTTGGTTGCGTATAAAATGAAGCAACTTATTATTGATAATATTGAGCAAAGCGAAAAGGCACGCCGCGAAATGGCAATTTTTGCTGCTGCTCTTTCTTTGCGCTGAACTGTCGCTGCCTGCAACCATCCCAGCTCGATGGTCGACTATGGGGCACACATTCTTCTGCAACCATTGAAACCGTAGCGGTCAGTGTGGCAGTGCGCTCGTAATACGCTGTGTACTTTACTGCCCTCGCGCAGCCACAGCGCAGCTCAGTGTTTGGTTGGCCTGTGTGGCATTGTCTGCAATGTTGCGGCTTCTCTATTTGGGGCTGTTGTAAATTCTGCTTGAATTTGCATACTTTTTTTTATGTGGGATTTCTAGCTGTATTTCATGTAGATATGTTGTGTGTGTGTGTGTGTGTGTGTGATACATTTCATTCGCAAAATACAGTTATTGATCTTATTATTATTATGGGTACAGCCATAATGCCAGTCCTATCATATAGCGATCGCACCCATTACGCATGCCATATGCGGTTTTACTGCGGCATTAATGCACCGGGCACAGAGAAGTGGAGAGGGAAAGAGATAGAGATAGAGGAAGTGGGAGCAGACGAAATGGTGTGCAAAGTTTAGTATAGCAAGACACATGTAGGTGCCAACCAAATGCTTGTGAATGTGTGGAATTACATATTTTAGCATAGAATGCATTGTAGGTGTGAAACAAAAGACTTAAGCAACATACTTGCAGAGTGCGACAACAAGTTTTACACACGAAAAAATCTATATACTCGCGAAACTAGGGGCCAAATGTAGTAAAACTGTGTTTTTAGTTTTCTCTCTGACGTCAGGATTTTTTTTTTTTAAAGAACTTTGAAATTTCAAGGATATGTTTATTTCAAAAAATTATTTTAAAAATTTAGCGCATTGTAGAATAACAATATGGGTATCAAATGAAAGAGAAAAATCCTTAGAATCTTAGAAAATTTAATGATTAGGTGCCAAAGGACGAAGAGGTATTGAAAATGTTTTTTTAAAACTTTATCTTTGAATATCCTTGCAAATTACCAATAATATTTTTTGGAAAAAATATATCCTAAGGACTTCTATGTACGCTACTACATCCTTGAATTTCGTCCTTCTAACTTCATTAGTTGGAGATATACAAAATTTAATACTTCTCTCTATACTTAGATCGATTTTTTCGTGTTTTGAAATTTTTTTGATTTTTGTCGCACGGTGTTATACTCCGGTTTAAGTTATTCAGATACAAGAATTTTTGATCAACTATCAAAGTAAACAATTGTGGCTAATGATTTAAAAAAGTAGCACTTTTTATAAAAATTGTTTAAATATATATTTTTTTCATTACCTAAAAGAAGGAAGAGTCATCTGGGCATTCTTCGACAATCTAGGGGATAAGACTATTCACCATTCAGTCTACTAGACTTCGTAAGGAGTTCAAACTGGTTCAATGAGTGTGCAGACTTAAACTTTATAGGTTGTGGTAGCACAATGGCCTTTCATGGCATAAGTGGGCTCAAACTAGGGGGGTGTGAAATTACATATTTTGAGCATAGAATGCATTGTAGGTGTAAAACAAAAGACTTAAGCAACATACTTGCAGAGGTATGGCATTTTTTCTGATTATAATCCGGTTTTAGTTATTCAGATACAAGAATTTTTGATCAAATATCAAAGTAAACAATGATGGCTAGTAAATTTTTATTTTTTATATAAATTTATATTTTTTGTAAATTTTTTTTAATAAAAAAAATTAATTTTTAAAACAATTTTTTTTCTGTAAAATGAAATTTATTATTATTAATCCCTACTATTCCCATGACCTTGGCTCACTTACAGTTCCTATCGAATAATCCTGCGTTCAATTTCCACTGAGTTGACATTTACCTAAGCAAAGGACGCAAGCCAGCTTATCTCAATCGCTGTCCAAACTTCTATTCTGGCCCAACAAATACCACAATTAAAGTGGCCAATCATTGAAAAATGTTTCGCAATGCTCTCTGCACTGGGCCGCGACTTTCTGGCAATTGTACACAAATATGATAAAGTCAAAGCCGAGGTGTAGAATGTCATGCAATGTTGTCACACACACACAAAATGTGGCTTGCACATGCTTTATGCGGTGCACTACGAGAAATCATATGAATACGCAACGTGCGGCACATGTGCGGCTGCGAAGCGTACAAAACAAAAGAAACAACAATGAAGAAACGGTGCCGAACGGTGCGCGGAGGGGGGAAAACAATCAGCAAAAAAGAAACACGCATTACGGCTTGTAAATTGCTGCTTAGTTAGTGAAATGATGCTGAAGATGCTTGATTTCTGCTGTGGTTGTGCCGCTACAGCAACAGCTAGAGCTACTGTGTTGTTGTTGTTGTTGTTGCTAGTGCTTTTGGCGTCTGGCAACAATTGTCGCTGTGGTTATGCGCGCTCGCGCGCTCCATCGACACTCGCTGTTGTTGCTATTGTTATTGTTGTAACTGCATTGCAAACACCATTCCGATGCGTAGCAATTTCCAGCATTTAACTTTTCTTTTGTATTTTCCTACTATCAATTTGAGTGCGTATATCCGACTGTTTGACTGTCTTTGACTTGGTCGCTGGGTCCGCGTGTGTGTGCGTCTTTGCGTCTAACAAGCTTTTTATTTATCCTGCAGCAAAAGAAATTCGAACGAGATTTATCACACATGCCACAGCCACTCAAACACTCCACTCAGCAGTTGTCCGCGCAGCCAAGCAGCCAGCCAACCATTCAGCCAGCCAGTCGTTCAGCCATGCAGCCAGCCAATTCAATATAAACGAGCAGCGTTTTATATTTTTGTTGCTTGTGCCTGCGTGCCACTGCAGCTCTTCAGTCTGTGGCTGCTTTTCTTTGTGCTTCTAACAAGCGCCTATCCCTGCCGCTCGCTCGATTAGTTGCGCCTTTCGCGCTGATCGCACATCTCAGTGTCCAACACTTGGCCAAGTCGCGGGCACAGCTCGCCAGGAAAGCCCCCAGCAGAAGCGCAAACGCATGCGCAGGCGCGCACCTCTCGATTGATGATGTGGAAAATTTCTGCTCGCGCCTACCAACTACGAAATGCGTTTTGCTCGTTGGTGTTTTTATTTTGGGGAGCAGTTTTTCGATTCATACATAGGTGTGTGTGTGTGTGTTTGTGTGTGTAGTTATTTTTCAGTTCGTGTGTGATCGCCTATCGTTTTGGTGCGTCTCAAACGGTCTTTCTTGTTGCATTTTGCCCAAAGATCTTTTTTTTGGGCTGAAATTTTTCTTACCTTATGCTGGTTGAATTGGAACTTTGTTTTCAGGCCGCTGGCATTGGCATTTAGGAAATTGCGGCAAATTTTTACATTTGAGTAAAATTTCTGAAGTGATTTAGTCTTTGTGTTTAAGTATTTTTTGAGTAACGAGTTTAATTTCGTTATTGCTTTGAATTCCGAATAAGTATGGATAACTTTTCTAACGTCTATGAAAAATTCCAAACCCACAGCTCAGAGCTGGTATAAAAGTTAAGTCAATTATAGATTACTGAAAGAGGAAGAACAGGAAATATCTGCTCAGCATTTTCTAGAAAAAGGAACAGTCAGGGCATTCTTCGACAATTTAGGGAATCTAGCCGATAAGACTATTCACTATTCATTCTACATACTAGGCTTCGTAAGGAGCTCAAACTGGTTCAATGAGTGAGCCGACTTAAACTTTATGGGTTGTGGTAGCACAATGGCCCTTCATGGTATAAATTTGCTCAAACTTGGGGAGCCACTCCTACCTACCTACATATAAATCAATTCCAACCATGTAAACATGTCTCTGAGTTGTAAATCTATCGTAGCTCCAATTATCGAAGTACTCAGAGGACACATCGTAGGATGTGTGCACCTTAACCCTTTCGGTACAACTTTTTACTGGGGAAAGTCAAAATTTTAAATTTTACATTTTAGGCTTCTATGTGGTTATATTAGCAATATTCCATAGGAAATTTTTTAATTTTTATACTCGGACTCTGTATTTTAGAGTGTTTTTCTATGAGAGAAACCACATCGTTATGGCTGTAATAATTACTTAAACATAAAATTTTTTATGCATAACGAAAATTTGAATATTTGTTAATTTACTTCAGCCAAATTCTTTTTAAAAAAAGTATCTAAATTGAAAGAAAACGTCAAATTAAAAAAGTTATCTAATTTTTTCTGCTTCTTCTTCCTTTACTATTTCAAGATATACCATTAAAACAACGTGTATACTTCTCTTCTCTCAACTTAATTATTCAGTTTATTAATTTCGTATTTTTCCTAAAACTTCAAACTATTCTAAGGAACAACAAAAATTTAGTATCCACAAGTTTTTTGACCTAAAACAGGCACTGAAATGCCATATGGCATAGAATAACCAAAAGGGTTAAGTGACGTCATTCAGTAATATCTGTCGAAGCTGCAGAGATTTCGAGTAAACAAAACCAAAATATTTTCCTTCATTCGAGAGTGACAACTTCACATCATTGTAGATTGTACTTAGCTTATTTAAGCCATCTGGTTCTAAACAGTCGTATCTCTATCTTGAATGGATTCGGGTATCGTCTTCAACTTAACCTTACTTATAGCCTACTTCAACTCAACTTACAGCTTATTCTCTCAGTCTCTTTAAGTTCAACTCCT
This sequence comes from Melieria picta, assembly GCA_964056695.1. Classification (NCBI taxonomy): domain Eukaryota; kingdom Metazoa; phylum Arthropoda; class Insecta; order Diptera; family Ulidiidae; genus Melieria; species Melieria picta. Next base: position 116,386,479 of record OZ057399.1, on the reverse strand, counting down.
ACTTATGCGTCACATCAAGCACGTTTATGGTCTCCAGAATCTCGTTTTCCCTTCGAAAGTATGGTCCCCTTTACCTCATTGTCTAGTAATGATTTTTGTTAATGAGATTATCATAATTTTGTTTAGTTCGGCGGCTCTAGTTGAACCTTAAACTACACCATCGTCTAGTAGTTATTTTTTGTTAATGAGATCATAATCATTATTGTTGATTCGGGCGTCAAGCCATTAGCTCCTTAAAGTTTCTTCTTTCAATTTTTTGCTTTCCTTTTCTATTTATTCCCAGTTCTTTCTCATAATTTCCTATAGATTATAAACAGATCTACTTCCGTCTTTCCTGGCTTCAGTTTTCATAAAAATGCTCATTGTATGTTTGTCGAGTTTCTACTAGCTAAAACTAACTCTTGTTGGGGGATTTGCTGAGGTGGTCTACCTATTGGAACCCTTTTTGTGCCGGATTTTGTGTTTAGCTACCGAGAGATCTGCCGTAATTATTAATTTGGCTCTTCACAATTTTTTCATAAGTTATCTGAAATAGATGTTCAAAGACAGGAGTCGAAGTATTAGCATTGGTCCATTTCACTCTGTGTGTTGCTCACTCTGTAGTTTTCTTCCGAACACTGTTTGCAAACTAACTCCTCAGGAAAGTTGAGGCATGCTATATGTTTCTATGTTTGTTGTTTTTGGTTTTTTTGTCGAGGTGAAAAGCTATCGAAGTTAGAAAAACTACAGGGTAGTGTGGGATTCGAACCACACTAAAAACCACCCCGGGTCGCCGACCGCAGATCCACCCGGAACTACTGCGAAGTATTACTTCAGGAGAAGGGCGTAGTAGATGCTACTCACTCATATGATTCGTGACTCTCCCACCGCTCGTCTCAGCTCCCCAGTAGGAAACTTGGTAAGGTGGTTACCATAATAATGCATGTTTTCCTCCACTTTTTGGCGGTGGAAACGGCATGCTACCAAAAGTAAGGTATTAGTAAGGTATGTTCCGAATACCTCCGGTTTTAGCTTACGTTAAGAAAGCAAACAAGAAGACACAAGAAGGGCGAAAAAAGTCGATTTAAAACCCGAATGATTGTTGGTATCGTCACTTCCAAGAGCACTTTACTTTGTAATGTATGTGGAATGTACATTTAAGTAGAACGAATCTAGAAGAAAGAAGTGATTTTACAAGCTTAATAAGTTGGCCTCGGTAGTCCAGAGGGTAGCCCGCTGGCTTTTCATGCCAGAGGCCCTGGTTCGATTCCTAGCGCGGACTGTTTAAACACTCGTCTATTTCCATCGCTATCCACATGAAGCAGTTGAGAATTATAAGAAATGCAGTCAACTTTTCGCAGGGACGTTTGGCATGGAAGTTGGAATGCTTCCCGGATGAAAAGTAACTATGCTGTAATGCATTACGGAAGGTGCCAGTTTCCTACTGGGTCGTGTTGCAGCATGTGTTTCTATGTGTTGACCCTGGAAAGTGTCAATGCGCTTCGGGGTCTTTTAGTCTACTAAAAGAGATAGCAGCCGCCGTGGCTGAGTTGGTTAGTGCGTTGGACCGCGAGTCGAAGGCAGCAACCTCAGGTTCAAATACTGCCTGTAATAACACCTAAAAAAACTAACGGGAAAACTCGTTTTCTCTTTCGGTGGCTGTCCTCTCAGCTGGAAATGGCAAACCTCTGAGAGTAAAAATTCCTTATGAAAAAGCTCCCAACCTGCCGTTCGGAATCGGCATAAAACTGTAGGTCCCTTCCACCCGCGTACAAATTCACACGCACAACACGGGTGGTTGCGGGAAGCTAGGCCTTAGTCTCGCGTAAGCGGGCTGTCGTGCCAGTCAATTATTATTATTAAAAGAGAGAGATACCAACTTCCTATGCTCAATCGAATTTAAATTCCGATCTTTGTAAAAAAAACATTTTTAAGAAATTTCTAAAATTTCTGAAAATATGGACGCCAGCTGTTGAGCAGCATTCGCACGTGTGAACGAAAACAACCGTTACAATTACAGCTATAGACTGCAATGCTTGCGGCAACGCACGCGCATGCGCACACGTAATGGCTCAAGTCCATCTTTGGCACTGCCACTACACGCTCGGGTTAATTATAATTTATAGAAATCCCCGTCGAACTAACACCCGCACAACAAACTGCAACAACAACTAAAAACGAAATCACTGCCGGCGGATGTGCATTGTGATTGCTGGGTCGCAGCGATATTTTGCATATGCAGACCGACCGTCACTGTGGCATATCCTTTTATGGTAATATTTCAATTTGCTCGTTAAATTAGAACGCGTAAAATGCATTGTTCTGGCCACACACTGCAATAAGAACGACAAAAACAACTGCAGTTTACATTGGTTGGGCGCTTTTGTTATCTTGATGGTCATAGAGCCAGTCGCACAGATAACCGAAATTGTCTGCGCCGACTGTTCGCTTGGTTGGCAGTCGTGTTTGATTTGTTATTTTTGTTGTTGTCGAATATTGGAAATCACATTTTTATGCCGTTGTGAAAAATCGCAGTTTTATGCTCTGCATTTTCAAAAGTCTCAAGCAATTGCCTCGGCCGCGGCAGCGAATGCAATGCAGCAGCCATGGTCCGAACACAAATGGCCGCATGACACTATCTCAGATTATGACCATAAATCAAAAATCTGCAGTTGGCTTTGGTGTGCGCCTTAGTGTAGTTGAATGTACAATCAAATCAAATGAAAATCGTCTTGAATTCAATACTGATGCAGGTCCATTTCCCTTCCGCAGGTTCGCCGCCACTGACCGGCACTGGCATAGTGCGCGTCATTGTGCAGGACATGAACGATCACAGTCCCGAGTTTGCGCGTCAATTCTATCACGCCAGCGTGCAGGAGAACTTGGCCATCGGCACCAAAGTGCTGCAGCCGGTGGCCACCGACCAGGACAGCGGCGCCAACGCAAAGATTCGCTTCACGCTGCTCGGCGAGAAAATGGACAAGTTCCACATCGATTCGGAAACGGGTGAGATTACCACAGCCGTGGTACTGGATCGTGAGGAAACAGCCGTTTACTATCTGACGCTGATGGCACAGGACAGCTCCGCTACGGAGCCACGCGCCAGCGCTGTCAACTTGACCATCACCGTGCTGGACATCAACGATAATACGCCCAACTTTGCAGCGACCAGCTTCAATGTCAACGTGCCCGATCGCATCAGAGCCGGCGAATTTGTGTTCGGCGCCAAGGCGCTGGACCTGGACGACGGTGCCAATGCATTGATCACCTACAACATCAGCGGCAAGGACATGGAGAAGTTTACCATCGACGCCAAGACGGGTGTTATCAAGACAAAAATGCCACTACAGAGCAAAGAGAATTCCACCTTCGACATGATCTTCAGCATTGTGATGCACGTCAAGGACCAGGGCGTCGAACCCAAGTCGTCGACTGCCGACTTGACCATACTGCTGCGGCCGGCAGCACTCTTTCCCAGCTTCTCCTACATGCCCAACACGCAGTACATGCTGCCGGAGGACGTGCTCGAGGGCAAAGTGATTACGAAGATTGTGGCCACCTCACCGAAGAAGGGCACTGCGAGCAATATCAAGTACTCGATTGCCGGCGGCAATATTGGCGAAGCGATACGCATCGATGGCAGCACTGGAGTGGTGGCCATTGGCAAGGATGGTCTGGACTACGAGGCGGCGCATCAGTACGAAATTTGGATCGAGGCCGCCGACTCGGACCGACCGCGCTTGCGCAGCGTTATGCTGTTGACCATCAACGTGACCGATGCCAACGACAATGCGCCCGTGATGGAGAAGATCATTTACAATGCCGAGATATTGGAGGAGGAACCGCCACCGCAGTTTATTGTCAAAGTGAAAGCAAGCGATCGCGATTCCGGCGATAATGGTGAGCTGTCGTATCGGTTGGCAGACGATTTCGAGGGCACATTCGAAATTGACTCCGACTCGGGTGAGATTTACACCACAATGCGTCTGGATCGTGAGGAGGTAAGCTCGTATGAGTTGATTGTGGAGGCCGTGGACCAGGGCATGCCACAGCTGACCGGTTCAGCAAGTGTGCTCATTCGTTTGCTCGACAAAAATGATAATCCTCCGAAATTCACACGTCTCTTCTCGGTGAATGTGACGGAAAACGCAGAAATTGGCAGTTTCGTCATTAAGGTGACCTCATCGGATCTGGATGTGGGCGCCAATGCGAATGCCACCTACAGTTTTACCGAGAATCCCGGCGAAAAATTCAAAATCGATGCCATCAGTGGCAATGTGACAGTGGCGGGACACCTCGATCGCGAACATCAGGATGAGTATCTGCTGAAGATTGTGGCATCGGATGGCGCTTGGCGCTCAGAAACTCCTATAACTATAACCATACAAGATCAAAACGACAATGCGCCCGAGTTCGAGCACAGCTTCTACAGCTTCAATTTCCCCGAGTTGCAGCGTTCGGTAGCGTTTGTTGGTCAGGTGATTGCCACCGATCGCGACAAGCAAGGCCCCAATTCGGTGATTTCGTACTCACTGCAGCAGCCGTCGGACTTGTTCACAATCGACCCCGCAACGGGAGAGATTTTCAGCAAACGCACCATGAAGTACAAACACTCACAGTTCGAGATTTCGCCCGAGAACATGTACTCGATGACTGTGCTGGCCACGGACAACGGCAAGCCGCCACTCAACTCCGAGTGCCTGGTCAACATTAACATTGTCGATGCCAACAACAATCCACCGAAGTTCGAAAAGTCCGCGTATCTCTCGCCGGTGCCGGAACACGCAATGATCGGCCAGCGCATAGTAAAAGTGCACGCTGTGGACAATTTGGACTATGGCGTCAATGCCGAGATAGATTACGCGCTCTTGAATGGCAATGCCACCGAATATTTTACTATCAACAAACATGACGGCTGGATTTCGGTTTCCAAACAGCTCAACGTTCGTCCCAACACTATGTTCGCTGTCACAGTGAAGGCAACCGATCGTGGCGTGCCACCGCAGACCGACGAGACTCGTGTTACCATAATTGTCACGGGCGAAAACCGTTACACGCCCGAGTTCACGGCACTCAGCTACCAGGTCATAGTGCCGGAGAATGAGCCCATCGGCTCCACCATACTGACTGTGAGTGCGTCCGATCGGGACGATGGTCCGAACGGCATGTTGCGATACTATTTCTCCGGCGGCAATGAGCGCAAAGAGTTCGACGTGCACAAGGTCACGGGCGCTGTGACCATACTGCAGCCACTAGATTACGATTTGATACAGGAATATCATCTCAACATAACCGTCGAAGACTTGGGCTACAAGCCCAAGCGAGCGGTGGCCATGCTGACGGTTATCCTAACAGATATCAACGATAACCCGCCAATTTTCAATCAAACCGAATATCACGCTTTCATAGCGGAGAACCGACCCGTTAATTCTTTTGTTTTCAGAGCGCATGCCACCGATCGCGACTCGCCCAAAAACGCCATCATACGCTACTCCATAACTAGCGGCACCGGCAAGAGCTTCTTCAAAATCAACTCGGGCAGCGGCGAGATAATATCGTCCGTCAGCTTTGACTATGAGGAACGGCGCGATTATAATTTGCAAATAATGGCTGCTAATCCGGACTCCTTTATGCAAAGTACCGCCATGGTGGTGGTACACATAACGGGCGTCAACGAGTACTATCCACAGTTTGTGCAGCCCGTTTTTCACTTTGATGTTTCGGAATCGGCTGAAGTCGGCACCTCGGTCGGTTCAATACAGGCTACCGATAAAGATGCCGGCGAAGATGGAAAAGTTTACTATTTATTGGTTGGCTCCAGTAATGACAAGGGTTTCTCCATCAATGCTATGACTGGCATAATGTACGTATCGCGGCATCTCGATCGTGAGACGCAGAGCCGTGTGGTACTGACGGTAATGGCGAAAAACTATGGTGGCATACGCGGCAACGACACGGACGAGGCGCAGGTTATCATATCCATACAGGATGGCAACGATCCGCCAGAGTTCCTCAAGCCTCTGTACAGCGCCAGCATTTCAGAGGCCGCAGCTGTAGGCACCAAAGTGGCTACTGTCAAGGCAATAGACAAAGATGTTCGCCCACAGAATAACCAGTTTAGTTACTCCATCATAAATGGCAACTTGAATCAAACCTTCAAGGTGGACCCACAGACTGGTGAAATCGAGACGGCGCGTTCGCTGGATCGTGAGCAAGTGCCGGTGTACGATTTGATTGTGGGCGCCATCGACACGGGTGTGCCGCCACAGACCGGCACCACAACGGTGAAAATCGAACTGCAGGACATCAACGACAATGGACCCATATTCGAGCCGAACGGTTTGATTGGTTATATTGCAGAAAACGAGCCGGCGGGTACCTCAATTATGACCCTTGCTGCCACTGATCCTGATTTGCCGCCGAATGGAGGACCCTTCACATACTACCTGGTCGGTGGCAAACACAAGTCGCTGCTCTCAGTCGACAAACACTCTGGCTTGGTAAAGTCAACGCGCAGTTACGATCGCGAGGCAACACCCACTCTGGAGGTCATCATAGAGGTGGAGGATAACGGCGAACCCAAGCAGCGCGCGCAGCATCTGTTAACTGTGAAGGTGCTCGACCAAAATGACAGTCCCTCGTCGCCGCGCACGGTGCACGTCATACTGAACGTGTTCAACAATGAGATACCAATCGGCAAAATTGCCGATGTGCATCCGAACGATCCCGACATCAGCGGCAATTACAAGTGTCGCATTATTGCCAATGCCCAGTCCAGTCCGCTGGGCATTTTCACCATACCCAACGCCTGCGATCTACACACCACCTATCAAACCACCATTAATGGCTACTCCTACTCGGTTTCGGGCAACGATGGCAAACATGGCGATGTTGTGTCAACCGTCACTTTGGGTTTTCAGAGCTTCGACAATGCCACTGTCTCGAATTCGATCACGATATTTGTGCGGAACATGAGCGCCGAACATTTTCTCTCCGCGCACTACCGCAGCTTCGTCGAGATGCTCAAGTCGTCTATCGAGTCGAACGACGAGCTCAACCTCTACAGCATACGCAACACTGGCATCAATGTGACGAACGTGGAGCTCATAATGGCTGTGAAGGCGCCCAATCAATCGTATCGTTCATCGCGCTATCTTGCCGAACGTTTGGGTAAGAAACGTGAGTCCATGGAGCGACTTTTACAAGCCGGCGAACCCGTTATAATTGGCTACAGCCCCTGTGCGGCCACATCCGTGGCGAATGTCTGCGAGAATGGCGGCATGTGCAGTGCCGAGATACACGTGGACACTGCGCACGCGCTGAACATCATTGACAGCCAGTCGCTGATATTCAGCGCTCCGCTCGTTTCGCACGACTACAGCTGCAAGTGCCCCGACGGCTTCACTGGGCTGCAGTGCGACAAGCGTCAGGATCCATGCGCGCCAAATCCCTGTCACGCTAATGCGCCGTGCCGTCGCATGGGTTACGACTTTCAGTGTGTGTGTCCCCCAAACAGGGAAGGCAAACACTGCCAGCAGGAGCGCGGCGATGTGTGCTCGGGAAATCCATGCCGCAGCGGCGGATCGTGTCGACGCAGCCCAGATGGCGCCTCCTTCTTTTGCCTGTGTCGTCCTGGTTACCGCGGCAATCAATGCGAGCACGTGGCCGATTCGTGTCGGCCCAATCCGTGCCTGAACGGTGGCCAGTGTGTCAGCATGAAGCCGGGTTACAAGTGCAGTTGTGTGGATGGTCGATATGGCAGGCATTGTGAGAAGACCACTTTCGGCTTTCAGGAGCTGTCTTATATGGCGTTCCCCGCACTGGATGCCGCCACCAATGATATATCGATTATTTTCGCCACCACAAAGCCAGACGGCTTGCTGCTCTACAACTACGGCATGCAGACGGGCGGGCGTTCAGATTTTGTAGCAATCGAGGTGGTAAAGGGAAAGGCGTTTTTTTCGTTTGGTGGTGCACGAACGGCCATTACCACTGTGGTGGTGGGCTCGAACAGCAGAGAAAACTTGGCCGACGGCAAGTGGCACAAGGTGACTGCAACGCGCAATGGGCGTGTCATGTCGCTGAGTGTGGCCAAATGCACAGAGAACGGAGACGTGTGCGAAGAGTGCCGGCCGGGTGATGTCAGCTGTTATGCAGACGATGTGGGACCTATCGGGTAAGTGCAATGAAGTGTTGTAATTGAAAAACCAAAATATTAATTGCTTTTAACTTTCAGTACGCTCAACTTCAACAAGCAACCGCTACTCGTTGGCGGTCTACTATCGGCCGATCCGGTGCTGGAGCGTCCCGGGCAAATACACACCGACGATTTGGTCGGCTGTGTGCACAGTGTTTCCATAAATGGTCGCGCGCTGAACATGTCCAGTCCGCTGAAGCAACGCGGCATTTTGTCCACCTGCAATCGCAACACCGATGGCGGTCCCTGTCAGCAAAGCCTGCCCAGTGACCCGGGTCTGTCGCTTTGCGGCACCTATGGCACGTGCGTGGATCGCTGGCATTCGGCAATGTGCCAGTGCGGTGGCGACCTCTTGTCGCCCGACTGTTACAGCTCGCTGGATCCTATAACCGTTATGAACGGCGGCTTTGTGGAGTTCCAGATATCGGAGAAACATCGACGTATGCAGCTGCTGGATAACCTGTACGGCGGCAATAGCGTCTGGTCCTACGATGTGACTCGTCGTCGGCGCTTTACCATCAGCAGCGACAATGTGACGGCACTGGCTCAAATTGCCGAGTCGCCCAAAACGTTGAGTCTGCTCTTCCGCACGTACAAAGAAGACGGCCTGCTTTTGTATGCGGCAACCAACAAACAGTACACAGCGGTGGAGCTGAGGGGCGGCAAATTGGTTTACTACTCGAAGCAGAGCACCGTTGTCAACATGACGGTGCAGCAGCCGGAGAAACTCAACGACGGCAAGTGGCACAACGTCACACTGCACACGTCGAACCGCGTATTGCGGCTGCTGGTGGACGACATGCGCGTCGGCGAGGAGCTGGATGCAGCCGGCGTGCACGACTACTTGGATCCGTATTTGACAGTGCTTTCTGTGGCCGGGGTGCGGCGCGAGTATCTGCAGCAGGAGAACATGCCCGCCAGCTACGAAGGCTGCATAGCCAACTTCACCATCAACAACGAGATACAGCCTTTCAATGGCTCCGGCAGCGTTTTCGGTGAGGTTGTCAGTCGCGGCAAGGTCTCACCGGGCTGCAGTGGCGACATTGGCATTGGCGCCGCACAGGTCTCCGATCCGCTCAGCATTGGCATAACGCTGGTTATAGTATTTGTCGTTGTGCTGCTGGTGGCCATATTGGGCTCCTATGTCATATACCGTTTCCGCGGCAAGCAGGAAAAAATTGGCGGCCTCAGCTGCGGCGTGCCGGGCTTCAAGATCAAACACAACAGTGCATCCACCATGCTGGGCGGCTCGGCAGTGTCCCAGAATCAGGCGGACCATGTGCTGACACGCGGGCGCGGTGTGCACGCCAACGATGCACAAGTCGGCTATCACGTGGACAATGGGGACTTGATACGTGGCGTATCGGGCCATCATCTGGTTGGTCCCGAACTGATATCGAAAAAGTTCAAGGAGCGTGAAATCGGGCCCGCCGAACCGCATCCACAGCAACGTCCCCAACGACCAGACATCATCGAGCGGGAGGTGGTGAGTAAGAGTCCACCGCTGCGCGACGAACACCATCCGCCCATACCGCCGCCCAGCCAGGCACACCATCCGCACGAGCACCCCAACTCGTCGGTGGACTTGGGCTCCGAATATCCCGAGCACTACGATCTCGAGAATGCCAGTTCGATTGCGCCCTCCGACATTGACATAGTCTACCACTACAAGGGCTATCGCGAAGCGGGCGGCGTGCGCAAGTACAAGGCCACTCCGCCGCCAGTTGCCTCCTACACACACCACAAGCACCAGGCCACCGCGCCGCAGCAACAGCACCGCCACTCGCCGCGCCACGGCGTCGGTGCGCCCTTCGTGCCGCGCGTACCGCCACAAGCTAGTCAACCACCGCCACCGTCCAGCACGCCACGCCCCCACCAGAGCACGCCGCTGGCGCGCCTCTCGCCCAGCTCCGAGTTGAGCTCACAACAGCCGCGCATACTCACGCTGCATGACATCTCTGGCAAGCCGCTGCAGAGCGCGCTGCTGGCCACCACCTCCAGTTCGGGCGGCGTGGGCAAGGACGCGCTGCACAGCAACAGCGAGCGCAGCCTCAACAGTCCAGTGATGTCGCAGCTCTCGGGTCAAAGTTCCAGCGCCAGCCGCCAGAAGCCGGGCGTCCCAACACAGTCGCCACCGCAGCCGCCCATTGGCCTGACGGCCGAAGAGATTGAACGTCTCAATGTGCGGCCGCGCACTTCTAGCCTCGTTTCCACGCTGGACGCCGTCTCATCGAGCAGCGAGGCGCCACGTGTGCCGGGTGGCGCGCATCACTTGTCTTTGGGTGGCGGCCTACATAGCGCCGATGTCGATGCGCACAGTTCCACCTCCACCGACGAGAGCGGCAACGACAGCTTCACCTGCTCGGAGATCGAGTACGACAACAACAGCCTTAGCGGCGATGCAAAATATCCGACCAACAAGAGCGTACCCGATGACCTGCCCGAACGCAGTGTGGTTGGACGCGCCATGAGCGGCGACGGTGTCGGCGTGGGCGGACCGAGCATTGGCAAGGCACCACCCATGCCACCACATTCGTACGACGGCTTCGATTCATCGTTTCGCGGCTCGCTCAGCACTCTAGTCGCCAGCGACGACGACCTTTCGACGCATATGGGCGGCATCTACCGACAGCTGAACGGACCTGGCTCGCCGTCAACCACCAGCCTAGGCTGGAACTACCTGCTCAACTGGGGACCCAACTTCGAGAGCCTGATGGGCGTGTTCAAGGACATAGCCGAGCTGCCGGATTCGGTGAACGAGCAGCATGTGCCGACCACGCTTTGCATACCGGCTAGTGTACAAAAAGCTTCAGAGGAGTATGTCTAGCGAGGACGCACACACACACACATACAAATACAATAAATTGAGATTTAAGCTAAACACGTGATTTAGTGTAGGAACGTAGTAGATATTTGCATCGCTCTCCCTATACACACATACATACTAGAATCTAACGTAAAGCTTCTTGAAATTGAATTGCGCCATTTTGTTGAACTTTCAACATGACTTGGTCTGAGCAAATGCCATCTCTTTCGCATTAGTCTATAACAGTCTTCCAAGTTGGGGAAATCTTCTCGTATGAGCTGCTTGTAAGCATTTGCCTCCCAAATTCAAAATTCAATCATTCCACACACGTCTTTCATATGTAATTTACTTAGTGGACCACAACTCTAACTGGGTTTGTACGCCGGCTATGTGGATTCTGTACATGCTAACTGCACATGCACAAACTATCACTACCCCTATTGCCAAATATTTGATTTATCGCTTCCATGCATAATTTATTAATTCTGTAACTTCATCGGCAGACACACTGCTCCACACACGATAAAAATAGTAATTGATATAGAATAGATTTGCCTAAGCATAAACATTACATAGATAACCGCATTTATGTCGCCTTGTATCAAGGTTTGTGTCCTAACTATTAGTAACAATAGCCGTTACCGAATGTACTTCATGGTTTGTGCAAAAATATCTCGTTTTAAGTTATTTAACTAATTAAACTAATTCGCATTTAGTTAGTAGTTACGCGTAATTTATTAGGATTTTTTATGAAATTACAAAAACAAAACATTCTTATAATTGTGTGCTATATTAAAAATAGTTTTTTTTTTGTTTGCTCGATTAGTAATTAAAAGCATTTACAAATGTTTATAGCTGAAGTGAACTAAATTGGAGACAAAATCTTGCCATAAGATTTGAGCGAATGCGCACTTTTATACAGTAAATACTTAACAAATACGACTTTCAACTATTTATACAAAAGCAATCTTCGAAAAGCTTTAAAACCCTTAACCAACAGTTTGCTATGATAAGTAAAAAAAAATACAAAATGTAAGCAAATTGGTCTGTATGGGTAAAGTTGAATTGTTGCTGTAGACAACAAAAATTTAAGAAAGAAACAACGAAAATGTTGCAACATTACTTTTGTAATTTTATTTAAGAAAAATGTTGCATAGAAACGAACAAACGAGAACAATTGAATTTCTAGATAACGCTTATGTTTAGAATGTCTACGCGAAACAATTGACAAAAAAATTTAGTAAATAAATAAATACTTTTGTAACAAATTTTTAAATAGTGAGTTTTATTTAAACGGAGATATTAAAAAAATATACAAACTCTGAGTTTTTAGGTAATTGGTTTTTTCCAGGGACCGTAACAGTTATAAGTTTTATTATAAAATCAATGTTTAAGAATTATTTTTAACTTTTATTTAATGACTCAACAAATAAAATTTTTTTTAAATTTATATTTTAAAAATCTGATAATAACAATTATTTTTGATTTATTTCTTATTAGTCTACAAATAACAGTTTTTTTCGATTTTTATTTTAGTTGTCCTATGATAACAATTATTCGTGACTTCTATTTAAAAAAATCATCAATAAAAATCATTCAGTGACTTTTATTTATAAAAGTCATCAATAAAAATCATTCAATCACTTTTAAGTCATCAATAAAAATCATTCAGTGAATTTTATTTATAAAAGTCATCAATAAAAATCATTCAATGACTTTTATTTATAAAAGTCATCAATAAAAAGCATTCTTTGACTTTTATTTATAAAAGTCATCAATAACAATTATTCAATGACTTTTATTTTGTATGTCATCAATAAAAATCAGTGAGTGACTTTTATTTATAAAAGTCATCAATAAAAATCATTCAATGACTTTTATTTTTTAAGTCATCAATAAAAATCAGTCAGTGACTTTTATTTATAAAAGTCATCAATAAAAATCATTCAGTGACTTTTATTTTTTAAGTCGCAATATAAAAGTCATTTTCATGTAAAATATGCTAAATATCACTGCTCGAAAAAAGTTGCCAGAGATAAATGTTTCTTGTAAGTGCCCTGCTTTATCTAAATAAGGAGTGTCTACGAAAAGACTGATCCCTCTTCCTTGATTTTTTAAATGTTTTGGGAGCGCACCTCAAAAGTAGGCTTTGCTTTTTCAAAAAGCTTAAACTACACAAAAATTAATTGCATTTAGTTTCATTTTGATTTTAACTCTCGAACGAAATGGCAGCGAACGAAATTCAGCAGCGAAAAAAAATTGTGCACACTTTGAATGAAAATCCTACATGGACCCAAAAAAGGGTAGCAAAACATGTGGGTGTCGGTGTTGCAACGGTGAAAAGGGTTGTCAAAAAGTTTAAGGAACACCTCTCTGTTGAAAGGGCTTCAGGTTCTGGGAGAAAGGCTGGTTCTGCCAACGAAAATTTTGCCAATGCAGTGAAAGCGCATTTTAAGAAAAACCCGAATGCATCCGTCCGTGATACAGCATCCATAGTGGGAGTATCAAAAAGTTTTGTCCAAAAAACTAAAAATAATGCTCAACTCAAATCATATAGAGGGCAGAAAGTTCCGGATAGAAGCGATGACAAGGAAAATGAGGAAAAGCGAGCTAGAAAGTTGTGTGAGCAGTTCCTTACAAAATTTGAGTGCAGCGTCATGGACGATGAAACGTAAAAGGCGACTTCCAACAATTGCCCGGGCAGCAGTTTTATGTTGCTGCAGCTAAAGCAGCTGTTTCTAAAAAATGTAAAACACAAAAAATGTCCAAATTCCCAAAAAAGTTCCTTGTATGGCAGACAATTTGTACCTGTGGAAGAAGAAGCAAAATTTTTGTTACAACAGGCTCAATCAACCAAGAAATTTACATCAAGGAATGCTTGAAGAAACGGCTGTTGCTATTTTTGAGAAGCCACAATGTTTCTACTTTTTTTGGCCAGATTTAGCCACATCCCACTATTCCAGAGCAGCGTTGAACTGGTATAATGATAATAATGTCAATAATGTACCCAAAGAATGCAACCCACCAAATTGTTCAGAATTACGTCCCATTGAAAGGAATTGGGCAATAGTAAAGCGGAACCTTATAAAAACAAAAAATGTGGTCAAAAATTAAAAATCAGTTCAAAAGAAAATGGAAGGAGTCCGCTGAAAAGATCGCAGAATCAACTGTGCAAGACATGATGGAAGGAGTAAAGGGAAAGGTTCGGGCCTTTTATAGAAAATAATCAGTTTGCTTTTTTTTTGCACTGTATCCTATTACTAACACTTAGAGGCATCTTCATACCAAAAATATGCAGATTTTTTTAAGGGATCACTTTTTTCGTGGTCACTCCTTACTACTAAATACTTCACTCTCATCAACAATACACATTGATGTAAATTTTCTTTTAACGAAAATTTGAATGCAATCATACAATTCTAAACTTAATTCACCATTTAACCCAAATTGCAACAATTTTATTACCAACCACTGCTGACCATACAACAACAACTTGTTGACACACTTAAACCGATAAGTCCGTTAAAACCATACACAAACAATTCTGCAAAACTTCACATAATATGAGCATTCATCAATTGAATGAAGTGAAATTAGAGCGAAACTTGTGCCGCATTATTTTGACATGAAACCCGCTCATTGGAGCCGTTCTAAACATACATATTTAATATGATTTTTGTTGTAAGAAAAACAAAACAAAATAAACGCCATAAACATGCAACCGGCTAAGCGTGCTACATACAAAAATTTGGGTACAAATGATGACGCGGGCAGCGACTTGTGGCATAAAAGGCTGAGCAACTCATCCATTCACAAAAGCGGCGCCATGGCAAACGTCTCGACTGAACAGTGCCAAAACAAATGCTGACAGTTCGAATGCGGATTGTTGTGCTTACGAGGCACAGTGCAGAAAACTATGTAAACAAACGGCCGGTGACAGAAATTGCAGCGAAGCAGCAAGCAACAGGATGTGTGGTGGGAAAAGTTGTGTTCAAAATAAACGCCAAGTTGGAGTGTGCGCACAATTCGTGCAGTGGTGAGTATAGTTTTGAATGGGAATAGTTTGGGGAAAATGTGAAGAGTTTTTCTGGAACAAACGTCAGAATCAGGTCTCTAATTGTAGATAAAAGAATTGATGTTTTTTTAGAGTAACACAATCCAAGATTCGTAGAAAGAGTTTTTGGAAAATTGAATTAATTAAAGTATCTTAATCCTCTAGTTCACTTTTTAATTTATTGGTTAATTCATAAGACTTGATTTATGAAAACTTTTTTTTGGTTTTTATTGATATTTCTTGTGATTTGAAGATGTTCCTGATTACTGAGAGTTAATATGATAACACCGTGCGACAAAATCAATGAAGCGAGAATAATGAAATTTTGACACGTGATCAAGGAGATTTTGGCTTTTTAAATACTTAAATTTACTTTTCAAGAAAATTCGATATAAATTTTCAAGAATATAAAGGATTAAAATTTTCAAAGGACTTTTTTCATATCCTTTTTTTAAAAATAGATAAAAAATAAATTTTATTTAAATTCTTTAGCCTTTCCTCTTTCATTTGATATACATATCGCCATATTCTAACGAGGCTAAGTATTTTTTATATTTTTTTTAATTTTGTATACCCTTCAAAATTTTGAAGTCCTTTTAAAAGGACAAAGGATGTAGAAATTAAAAACTGAGTACGCAGTATTACTATGTTTGGTTTCTAGTTTCACACCCATATGGATTTTTTCCGGTGTGAAAAATTTGTTTAATTTTTGTCGCACGGTGTAACATCTGTATTCGGTGAAGCGATCACAGCTCAAATGAAACTATGTAAAGTTCATACAATCATGTAATTTATAAATCTTCTTTATGTAAAAAATTGGAATTTTCTTTGTTAGAACACTTAAATTTTAGAGAAGAAAACCTAACAACTTAATCTTTTCGCTACAGGTTTTTACTGGGGAAAGTTAAAATTTTTAATTTTACGTTTTAGGCTTCTCTGTGGTTATATTAGCAACATTCCAAAAGAAATTTTTTAATTTTTATACTCGGACCCTGTATTTCAGAGTGTTTTCCTATGAGAGCAACTACATCGTTGTGGCTGTAATAATTACTTAAATATAAAACTTTTTACACATAACGAAAATTTGAATATTTCTTCATTTACTTCAGCCAAAATAAACAAAAAGAAGTATCTAAATTGAAAGAAAACGTCAAATTAAAAAGTTCTCTTCTTTTTTCTGCTTCTTCTTCCTTTACTGTGTCAAGATATACCATTAAAAATACGTGTATACTTCTTTTCTTTAAACTTAAATATTCAGTTTATTAATTTCGTATTTTTCCTAAAACTTCAAACTATTCTAAGGACCAACAAAAAATGTATTCTTGAAACCACAGAGGGCTCAGACGTCCACAAAGTAGCAGTGTGCCACATGGCAACAAAATAGCAAAAGAGTAAAATAAATCCTCATATCCTCGTTTGACGCCAAGCTAGACAAAATGTTTGAACTGGCAACGCCGTCACTCTTATTACCAAAATAATTGAACACTTAACGGTCACTCAACACTTACACTTTCCACCAGCTGGACTACAAAAGCCAACAGCGAATTGGTAAAACCTGCAGTCATGAGTTGAACGCTAACGTGTACGTACGCAAATCGAAACGAATCAAAAAAATCACTTACCCACACACATACACATACATGTGTATATATACACATATATGTGTGTACAACGGAAGTAGTACCAACAACAAGTCGGCAGTAGGAAAATCCTTAAAAAAATCAAAAGTCGCCGTTTTGCTGATTGCATTGTCGCGGGTCTTTTCGCCGGATGCAAGTGTGCGTGTTTGAGATTAATTATCAAAGTGCCCACAGGTCCATTGGCTAATAGCGCCGCCCCCAACACAGTGTGCTTAAAGACAATTACAACAACAACAGGGGAGCAATTTGGACAGCATGTTCTTTCGTCGCATGTTCGCGCGCAAGGACAGCAACAATGCCGACTACGATGACGATGACGACGACGTTGATGCAATGCATGGAGCGGACAGTAACAACAACAACAACAACAATAGTAACAGCAACAATAGCGGCAGCAGCGACTTTGACATGCAACGGCGTCGCAATGAATTTCGCAAATATGGTGCAAACACTGCACCCGCAACAACAACAACAACAACGGCATCGACCACAAAGCACTGCAGCTCGGCGACCACGTTGCATCGTGCGTCCACTTCCGGTCCGGCAGTGGTGCAATTAACGCCGCTGTGGGAGCACATACTGCGCACACGCACGCTGCCCGACAGCGTCTGTCCGGTGAAGATGTTTGCCGAGTTTTTGGAGCGTCTGCGCGATCCCGAGTGGCAGGTGCGTCAGCATGCGTTGCGCGTGTTCGTCGATGTGCTGGTGGTGATGGGCGCCAAGGCGGACGCGTTCATGGACCCGCTGGTGCCGCAGCTGGTCGAGAACCTGGGACATCCGGCGCCTACCGTGCGGAAAGGCGCACTGGACTGTCTGCGCGTGTATCTGGCGGAGACGGCCATGCCCGAGACCATACTGCTGCAGATACTGGACATGGGCCTCAATCAGAAGATAACGAACGAACCGTTTGGTGGACGTCTAACATGCGGTGTTATGCTATCCCTACCAGCACTGGTTCAGTCCACGCTGCACACGCCCAAGCGGCACTTCATACTGCGCTCGGCCATTGAGATGCTGGTGCAGAAGATGGGACAGGTCACGCATCAGGAGATTACACTCAAAGTGCTCTGGAAGATACGCGAACTGATTGGCGAAGCCGAGTTCGTGGAGTACATGTCGCATGGGGCGTATCGCGAGTTCGAGCTGCTGTGCAATGTGTATGGGGTGAGCGGCAGATCGGATCAGAAGCCGACCGGCGGCGCATACAGCAAGCCGCACGGAACTTGGCGACTGCTCTCGCAGCAGTCGACACAAAGCTGCTGGCGTTCGTCGGACGAAGAGCAAATGCTCGAGGTGGCCTCGCAGGCCAAAGTGATCATGGAGACCGAAATCAAGATCAACGATGACACCTTGACGATGCGCATACTGGAGGCCAAGGACGATGACTGCTTGGACGCGGTGCCCGAGAGCGAAGATTCGAGCCCACGCAAGTCGCTCGATACCTATCCGAATAGTTTGGAGGATGATGTGGTCTGCGGCCGTCTGCCGAGTGCCAAAGATGCACGCGATGCGGACGGCGTAATTGGCCTCTTGAGTGATTCGGATGCGGAAGAGAGCAGCCCAGATCGTAGTAAGGAAAATCCCGAATATTTTGCCGTTGTAACACCCTCGACGCCATCGCGAACACCGAAGCGTGTGACATTCGGCGGTGAGGTGGTGAAAATGCGCACACCGGACAGCGATGCCACCACGTCCAACAATCACAGCAGCAATGACAACAGCGACAGTACGGCGGCTGCAACAAACAATCAACCAACCATGCTCGCCGCATCTAACAAACAAAGTGCGGTAGATGCCGGTGGCGGTGGCAATGGCGATGGAAATAGCGACAGCGCTGAAGCAGACAAAGTCTATGTGGCTATCATGTCAACACCATCCACATCGTCCACCTCCAGTCCTGTAGGAGAGAGCAAAACCACAGCACTCAGTCTGGAGATAACCAATGACAACACAAAGCCGCTGCCACGCCCCAGAACTGCGTCCTCACCGAAACATGCGCCACAACCAAAGTTGCAAGCAGCCCACAGCGATACCCAAGATCCAAGTCCGGCGGCAATGTCCACCAATGCTTCACCATATTCGCCGCTAAAGCGTCGCGACTCCACTGCCAGCGCATCGCCGCGCTCCCCTTTCAAGCGTATTAGCATCAGTCCAGTCGATAGCATTATTAGTCCGAAGACCATACACAAAGAAATCGAAGTGATGCACAATTTGCAACGTGATCCGTCGCCGTTGCGTAGCCTAAGTACGCGTCGCGCCAGTGTTCATGTAGAATCGGTGGAATCGCCTGACACGCCAGAAGCGAGTGCTGGCAATCAGCAGCAAAGCGAAGGCGCAGCGGCTGCCAGAATCGTGACACCACCGCTGCCTCCAGCACCGAAATCATGGGAAGATTTGGGTATAGTCGACTATGATACGCTGATGGATTTGCGCTCGGGAGTGAGTATATTTAGTAGAGATCAGAATAAGATGTAAAAAATTAGAGTGAACAATTTGGTGTGCTGGCTGGGTACTAGATCCTTTAATGGTTTGGGAATGAGTAAAAAGATCAGAAAAAAAAATAAAATAGGAAACACTGTCGGAGGTCTAAAAGGCCCATTATTTCAACCGTTTTTTTTTTAATGTGTATACAACACTTTTGTTTTCCAACATGTGTTAGAACACAAATTTGATACGGGTGGGGGAAGGGTGAGGAGGTAGGTGACCTGAAGTTTTTTTTTTGTTTGACTCGAACAAACGCGCAGGGGATGACCCCTATTAATGCGAGGCATTGCGTTGGTTCAGGAAGGATATAAAGGTTAGGAGATAGGGTTTCGAGAGAAGTGGTTATGGACTCTTGACTTGAACCCATCGAGATCATAGGTGCTGGGGAAAATATCCGCAGGGAGACCATTCCACAACCGCGCTGTACGGGCCAGAAACGAACCTTCTCTGTAGTGCGTAGTGCGCTGGAACATCGTTTCAACGTGGAATGCAAACGGGTTGCCACGGGAGAATACCCGGAGTGATGGCAGCAAGCTGCTCATCTCCACTGAGCAATTATCGAAAAAGTATCGGTAAAATAACACCACACACGCCACGTTTCGACGATGTTCTAAGGAGTCAATAGAGCTGGATGCCCTACTGTCACCTATAAGCTTGATCGCACGGTTTTGCACCCGATCGTGGAGCTCCAAATGGGTTTTTGAAGCACCCCCCAAAAGGTGCGAGTTAAACTCCATATTAGGTCGGATATAGGTGGTATAAATAATGCGGAGATCAGACGGAGTGAAGTATTTTTTGCACCGCTTTAGGAAGCCGAGGCACTTGGCTCTCTTTCTTTCGACATGCCAAAAATATGATCGTTCCAACGAAGATCGTTCTTAATGGACATGCCCAGAACATCAAGAGCGGTCGATTCCACAATACTCACACCACCCATAACCAGGGATGTGTTGGGATGTGGGAAGACTCGTTGGTGGGATAACAGGCAACATTGCCGTTTCACCCGCCCGAGCTGGGATTCGAACCTAGGGTTTCGGTATGGGAAGCCAGTCCTCTAACCTCTGCAGCCTTCCAGAACTAACATTAAGAGGGTAATTGGTTAGTAGGGGTATTCCCTGCACTGTTGATGTTTGGTACTGTGTCACTGGGGGACATCAGCACGTTCATAAAAGGCTTTAAATGGTTTCTAGGATAAGGAACCGTAGCCCAGTCCAATCGTTGTAGGGGAAACTGGGGTACATTTGACTTTGGGGCACATTTGACTATGGCCGTTTTGAAATCAAATCGGTGCAAGTAATGAAATTTATCTATTGGGAACAATAAAATACGTGATTTCATAAAGCGTCATGAATTTTGACAGTTTGTGCGCAAATTTTGGCGAAGCAGCACGTGCTTTTCTTTTTTTACGGGAGTTTCTGTTATTTTGTGACAGTGATACGTAAGGAATTTGTGAAGTGAGTTTAATAAATATCTCAAAGTGGTAAACTAATTTTACTTACATTATTTTCTATTTTTTCGAAAGGTCATTAAAGTATTTTAGGTAAGAAAATTAAATCAAGTAAAATAAAGCATATGGGGTACATTTGACATAGAAGATGTGGCAGTAATTATGCGTAGCGAAATCGAGTTAAAACTGTCAATTCCAGAAAATCCGGCTTCAACTTCACGTTGTCGTACAAAATATATTTTTAAGATTAACTTGTCCAAATATTTTGTAAAATAAGTTTATTTTTATCCAAATTATTATTTTTTTTTGTGTACAATTTTTGTTAACTAGAGACTTATAAATGAAATATCTATTATTTATTTTTTCCTTCGCGTAAAATGAAATATTAATAAATATATAACGAAATTTTGCTTATTTTTAATCAGAAGCGATTTTATTTTCTTTCACAAATATAGATGTCAAATGTTCCCCTCTCAAAGTCAAATGTGCCTCTTGACTGGGGTACATTTGACAAAATGACTTTTTTCAAAAAATATGAAATTATAACGAGCAAAATCTTCTGTATAAAAAAATAACTTTAAATTTCCAAAATTTAATAATCACTTTCAAGAAGGCAGCATTGATTTTTAAAATTAATCAATCACGTTTCGAGAAATATAGGTTTAAAAAAAAGGTGTCAAATGTACCCCAGTTTCCTCTACTTCACTTTGATTCTGTTTTAATCAAATCCACAGACATTTTCGAAACCCTAAGTAGATCCTTTGATTTTAAGGAGCCGATGTAATCGCTTCTTGGCAAATTGGTGCCAAGAAGCTCAAACCTGAAACAAGTAAATATCAAAAAAATGGTCTAAGGTCCTAAAATGCTCCCACACTGCCTACTCCCTAATCCCTACTCTTTACATGAGCTTAGAGCCTTTTAGAGACTGCAGTCAACTCAAATAGACACGCAGTAGAACCTCCATTTCCGTCATTGATTTCCCCTTGTAACCCGTTTTTAAGAGGAAGGCAATGGGGCATTCAGTATAAGTTCAATTTGTAAGACAGTATCACTCCCTCTTCAAAAATGTATGCCTACATCTTGACAACGGTTCACATATGGTGTCTGCAAGGCAATCAATAGTTTCACTAAATAAATAAATCAACAAATAATTCACCTTGCAGGCGTACAAAAATAAATACGTACGAGTAGGTACATCAAGTGAAAGGGAAAATATGCCAATATCAAACGAAATCAAAAATGTACAACTAAATATTCAACTAAGGGTTCATAAATACTCACACACACGCACACTTGTGCATTCATATGTATGCAATAATAATGCGGCATATGAACTTTGAAACGCTACAGCAGCAAAACTTTGTCGGCGCGAACGACACCAGCGCCCAGAATAAAAGTGAAAAATTAAAAATGTTTAATACTCTCTCTGTCGGCTATGGTTTATGTTGAGTCCGGGGTAATAACTATGCCGGAGCCAACATCAGTTTACACGCACTCGGCTTCAACTCATTGCTGCGCGTTTACATACATAAATACAGAGCCATACACACACCGCAGTGAGTTGGAGCTAGTCGGGAAAGTGTGCAACATGTATTGAAAGCGATACCTTGTATGCTATAATTTTACATGCATGACCAATAATAATTCAAAGAAACCACCTAACACACACACATACACACATAGGTTGAGTGTTGCAGACTGTTGTACTATCCGGTGTGCACTCGAAAGTGGGTCAGTAGGATATATTCATGAGCCTCAGACTCAACATACGAAAATGCGGATTTATGATAACCCACGTGAGGCAGTGAATGGTCTGCTCGGTGTGGCAACCGATATGTGTACACATGTAATTTGTTGAAAATTTTACATATGACGTGGTAATTACTTAGACTGCCGTCAATGCGTTAATGCGTTGAAACAGTAATCACGGCAATGCGAAAGAAGTGTTGTTGTTATATGCCAACAATTGTTTCGAAGCGGTGAGTGAGCAATGGAAATGCAGGAAATTGTAGTTGGATTTGACATATTCTCATCCACAAATATATTGAAATTATTATTCAATATCTAAGAGACATTAACACAAGAAGAAGAAGCAACAAACAAATCAAATCAAATCAACCCAATTATTTATAGTGTCTTCATTACTAGAGATACCCCATGAAAATTGGCTTTAGATGAACAACAACCAACGCACAAAGGCCTTTTCTCTAGAACTAAATAAAATATTTTGTATAATCATGTTTTTAAAAGCCATAGATTTGGCGTTTTCTTTACCATCATAAATACTTAAATAATTTTTAATATTTATTACTACTTGTCACTTTAATGCAAAAATCTGGTATCAGCCCAATACACAAAAAAATAAATATTATAGAAATGTCTATCATCTTTAAGCAGATATGAGCTAACAATTTAACAGCTTTTACTAACAATTTTCGTTTTGGCCTTAAAAAAATGTCAAATCGCGTGCACTTACTGCACTTCGGTTTGATGCAATTTGAGGGCGAAAAATACGCCGAGCAGTTGTAATTTCAGTGGGTGCATAAAAAATGCAAAAATCCAAAGTTGTAGCAGTCAATGTGTTATAAATACTGTTGGCAGTTGTAACTCTTGAGGCAAATTGTAACTGAATATTTGATTTCAATTTAACAATTCATTCCATGGTGGAAGTGAGAGTGTGCCTGTTTGCGGTTTTTGCTTCTACATTTTTTGGTCACATTCAACGAGAACATTTTTATACTCGTAGTTTGATTGAATTAAAAAGTATTTTATATTAAAGGAAAACAATAAAATATTTCAAAAGTTCTTTTAGCTAAACAATTTTTTAAGGATTAGTTTTTCCTCCAGGCTACAAGTAAAGCAAACATTTTTCAAATTTTCTATTTTACTTTTCTCTTGTAGCTTAATATCGACATTTAATGCTTTAATCTAAGCATTATTTTTTATGTCATGGAAAAAAAACGAAAAAAGGTCCGAAAATAAAATCCAACGGAGCTAAACGTGTTCAACATAAAAAATGTTGTTGCTCAGATTTTATACAAAAAAAAGTTGTAAAGTGGAACAATTAGCGACGTCAACACTTTCAAACCGAAAAAAATGTTAGAAATGTAAGAAAATTTGTACAATGCGAACTTAAAAGATTAAAAAAAAAATAATTTTTAGAATCCTAGAATAAAATATGCCGCCAAAGGAACTGATTGCTTTGGAACATATAAACGCAGTGGCTGTTTTGGTTAATAAATTTGAAAGATGACAATTTGCAAATGTAGCAAAATAGTTGAAAGAGAGAAAGAGAGAGTTAATGTAAATGCTAAATGCTCATAGAAGCATTTCTAAGAAAAATTTGGGTAGCTACAATTTTGTTGTTCATATGGTTGATAGTTAGAAACACTCTAAGTATAACTAAGCATTTATAGATGGAAATTTTTATACTTTTGTAGAATAGATTGATTGTAGGAATCAAGCATGGACTGCCCAAAACACTGCGATCATTGCTAAACTAACTATTGCCTCATGTGTCTTATTAACGGATTGGTTAGAAAGTTATTAAAAAAAAGGCGGAAGCTGCAATTCTAATGAAGTACAAAAATTCTAATTTATTTGAGTATCAGTATTTTAAATAATAAAAAGATACAAAATCAATGAAGCGAGAATAATGAAATTTTGACAGGTGATCAAGTAGATTTTGGGTTTTAACATACTTACTTTTCAAGAAAATTCTGTATAAATTTTCAAGGATATAAAGGATTTAAATTTTCAAAGGACTTTTTTCATATCCTTTTTTACAAATAGATAAAAAGTCAATTTTATTTAAATTCTTGAGCCTTTTCTCTTTCATTTGATATACATATCACCATATTCTAACGAGGTTAAGTATTTTTTATATTTTTTTATTTTTTATTCCCTTCACAATTTTGAAGTCCTTTTAATTAATAATGTAGAAATGAAAAACTGAGTACGCAGTATTACTATGTTTGGTCTCTAGTTTCACGCCCATATGGATTTTTTCCGGTGTGAAAAATTTTTTTAATTTTTGTCGCACGGTGTAAAAACTGATTTACGTTTTCTATCATGAGCCATGGGTCATGAGCTAGGCAAGCATGTTATCAAATCACTCTTTCATATGTCTCAGATCAAAGCCAGACAGTTCCGTTGTCTGTATCCTTTTAGTTATTATGTGAATGCTTGTTTCATCTTTTATACATAACCTGAATAATTTCGTATTCGTAATTTTCAGCAGCACTTCTGGCATTTAATAAAGTGTATCCACTTATTATAAGTTTTACTTCCATTCTGCTTGGGTTAAAAAAACTATTCAACTTTTTAACCAGCCAAAAGCTAAATTAAACCCGCATAATTTTTGTTTTTGATAATTTTTAGCTGTTTATTCTTCGAGAAAACCAATTCTACCGTAACTACTGCAACTGAACGTACACTTGCAGGTTAAATAAATAATGAATTAAGTAGGGGAATTCTTTGTAAGGTGCCACTCTTTGTAATATGCCACCCCTGCTCCATTTTGACGTTCCAGCAATCCAAGCAAAAAAATTCTTATCGTCATTTAAGGTATATATGACAACATAAATTTGAATGTGGTTTTTGAGGGAACAGATGCAATGGCACAGTCTGGGTAAATAAAAGTGTCAAATTTGGTTAAGAAAAACATAAAAATGAAAACTGAAGGTTTTTCCTGCGGGGAAAAAGTAACCAAAAACTTATAAGAAACTAGGGTAAATATCAGTGTTGGACTTAATTTTTAATGGTTTTTCATAATCCGAAATTATATCCGAGCATATCGTAAAAGGAAAAAAATTATACAATGATTTCCAAAATGGCATAAAAATGTAAAGTGCCACCTTTTTTTCTTTGTAATGTGCCACCCCCCCCCCCCTTTTTTCATTGTTTTGTTGTCCTATATCGGTAAAATGCCTTTTTGTTGCTCGGAATCGTCATTAAAAGGAATTTAAAGTGTTCTTAGTCAATTTTTCTCTAATCCTATCATGAGGAATAAATGAGTTCAGTTTTGTTTATTAATTTCTATACAATTATTCGTTTTATTCGTTACCATTCAATTTGCATTTTGCTTTCGGTAATTTTTTATTCAATTCAAATTAAATGCAATAATGTTTCGTAAATTCTCTAAATCATGCATTTTTATTTGAGATTTCTACGTTTTTAGCGATTTTTTTAGGGGGTGCACTTTACATAAAAAATTTTAGGGTGTCGATTTTTAACACTTTGGGAAATTGGCTGTAAAATTTGTATTTACGAAAAATTCAAATGAGGTGTTTCCTTGGATCATAGCTCTTTAAACCCTCTCTCCAACAGTACATTAACATTTTCGATAAGTTAATTTTCTAACGAGTTGTACGCAAAAAAGCCATGGGGTGGCACATTACAAAGAATTCCCCTATTCGATTCAAAAGTAAGTTCAACACATTTGATAAGACAATGTTGGAAATTATGGTTTTTACAATGAGCGCTTTGAGACAATTTTTTTTTAACAAAGGGAAGCATTGTTTAGGAATCCTTGTCGTACTGTGTTGGATCACATTGTTGTTATGTACTGTCTCTCTCTTTTACCCTGTAAGCTTCGCACTTATACCAGCTCCATACAGGGAACCTAAGATGGGCTGAAAGCAACACCGAATTTAATGGACGCAAAATTTTATTTTAAAATTTACAAGTTTAAATTTAAACTTTCGTCGTTCTAGAGAGCTTCTCTCACTAAAAAAAAACACTAGCAGAAAACTATGACTGATGCTCTGACGAGTCACTGTGTAATTGGCAACCACACAAGAAGCTTTGCTTTCTAATGTTTTCTGTCGAAGCTGTATGGACATGGAAGAGGAAGGAAACTCACTTCACCTTCTATGCACTTGTTCTGCATTATCTAGAAGAACTAACTAACTAACTAACTTTTTTAATGACTTCCGTCGTAGCTCCTCATCCAGGAAGAGCAAGAAAATGTACTCCAACTTCCATGCACTTGTTCTGCATTGTTTAGAATAAAGAAGATTCATCTGGGCAACTTCTACTTAAGAATCTAGGGGATCTAGCCGAAAGAAGTATTCACAGTTTACTAGGCTTCGCTTTAGTTCGATTTATTTTGGTATCACAATGGACCTTTATGCCAGAGTGGGCTACGCATTAGGGAAGCCACTTCTACTTACCCACCTACCTATGCCAACTCTACAGGATTTTAACAATGATTCCTTCTTTTATATATTTTTTGCCAACAACAACTTAGTAGACAATTTTTCGCAATTGCACATTAATACTGTACTGTATTAACCTACTCGTTACATATCGGCACTGGCGGCATAATTGTAATTATTTACGCGTCATACAAAAACGTCGCCTCCTTGCCACAGCAGTGCGCGCTATTCAGTGTTTCCTACTTGCCGCACACAAATCACAAAAGAATTATATCGTATATGCTTAACCCACTTTTCAGCACATTACGACAAAATCGCCGCTGCATGCCACTGCTTACATCTACAAGCATCTACAAAATAATACAAAACTCAGCGGCGATTTCCTATACTCCGTCAAAAAATGACGAAAACTAAAATCCCAATGAAAGGTGTCCCTGTGGCACGCGGACGAAAGTCCTTTTTTCGGGCTGT
Source organism: Melieria picta (assembly GCA_964056695.1). NCBI lineage: Eukaryota > Metazoa > Arthropoda > Insecta > Diptera > Ulidiidae > Melieria > Melieria picta. The sequence goes on along the minus strand of OZ057399.1, from coordinate 116,359,243 downwards.
TTTTGTTTCGCGCCAACCTGACGTGCAATTTTCCTGTGTTCAGTCCCTGCGTTTATTTTTTATTTTTGGACATTTTTCTTTTTTGTTGTACGCTTATTTTGTTGTTGTGCTTTTTTGCCTCAAATCGCATTTTGTATATTTCAACGTCATATCCTGGCCACTCATCTATGCGGCGACGCTTAGCGCAACTTCCTTCCTCTTCCCGAATTGCCGGCATACGAGGCGGCAATTTAGTTAATGTTTTATTATTTTTCGTTGTTTGCGTTGGTGACCCAAATTTTGTGCGGCTGCTGCCGGCTTTTTTCATTTTTCGGTTTGGTTTGGTTTTTTGTGCAGCTGGAGGCACAACAAAATGTGCGGTTCATTCGGTTAAATGTGCCGGCCATTCGCCGCAACGTGTGTTGCGTAGTTGTGGAAGCCAAAGCGTTTGCCGCAAATATCGCGTGCACCAAAGTGACCACTCTGTAGTAAAAGAGTAAAAGAGAGGGGGGAAAAGGGAAACATAAAAATATTTACAACTTTTATTTACTTTGTTTCTCAATTTTTAGTAGCACATTCGACACTTTAAGCTGCAGCAAACGGCTCAAGCGAATTTAATGTTTTACTTCATTGTAGTTGTTGCTTTACATTTCATTAAAGGGTTGTAAAATTTATTAATTTGAGTTTTAAGGCTGCATTTACTTGATGAAAAATTCTAGCTTAGTTTAGAGTTAGTTTGTCTTTATTTAGTTAGTTTGTAAAAGTTAGCAGACAAAGTTTGAATGAATGAATTTATGGAATCTTGCTTTGAACCTACTAAGACCCAAAGCACATTTTTTTTATAAGCTGATATCCTAAGCTGTTTGTCAGAATAGTCGGAACAGTCCAGTAAACGCAGCGTTCACTCAAAAAAGACAAGCAAAAAAGCATCTAATTTCTTAACAACTCATGGAAATCTTAATTTAAATTTACACTTCCTCCTCCAGTCTTCCCACTACTGACCTTAAGACAGTAAAGTTGCAAATTATCGAAATTGCATTTTACAAAAATTAACAAAAATCCCAGAAACTTAATTTAAATTCTCGCTTTATTGATTTTGTATCTTTTTATTATTTAAAATACTGATACACAAATAAATTAGAATTTTTGTACTTCATTAGAATTGCAGCTTCCGCCTTTTTTTTAATAACTTTCGAACCAATAAAGTTAGAGTCATGAAATTTTGGCACGTGATCAAGGAGATTTTGGGTTTTAACATACTTACTTTTCAAGAAAATTCGATATAATTTCTCAAGGATATCAAGGATTAAAATTTTCAAAGGACCTTTTTTATATCCTTTTTTTTACAAATATGAAAAAAATTAATTTTATTTAAATTCTTGAGCTTTTCCTCTTTCATTTGATATACATATCGCCATATTCTAACGAGGTTAAGTATTTTTTATATTTTTTTTATTTTGTATCCCCTTCAAAATTTTGAAGTCCTTTTAAAAGGTGTAATAAGTTTAGAGTTAGTTTACGATTGGTTCCGAAAAAATGTAAAGGTAGACACAGTTTTAAGGATGAATTTATGGAATCTCGCCTTGAACCTACTTAGACCCAGAGCACAGCTTGTTCAGAAGCTGACATCCTAAGCTATTTGTCGGAACAGTCGGAATAGTCAAACAAACGCAGCATTCACTCAAAAACGAGAGACAAAAAAGCATCTATATTCTGAACAACTCATGGAAATTTGGCATCTCATTTACGCCCACTGGGACTAGTCTTCCTACACTTCCTCCTCCAGTATTCCCACTACGGACCTTAAGACAGTAAAGTTGGAAATTATCGAAATTGCATTGCATTGTAATGCAAACTTAACCCTTTCGACCCCGAATTTTACCCTGTGTCTCGATATTAGATACTTTTTGGTATTTAAATCATGAAACACTAAGAAGTGTGCACATGACATTTTAAGTCGCCACGCCCCTTTGTTATAGTTCTAGAACTCGTTAAATTTTGAACAATTTTAGCTTCAAACGTGTTAAATAAATTTTATATCAATATTTTTTAATTACAGAAGAATTATGGAAAAATACAAAATTATCACTTTTTGATTTTATTTAACCATTATTAAAGTAACAGGGTTTTGATCAAACGCGCCCAATTCGTAGACTTCAATTAAAACACAAACTTTCCCTGATATCGCTGCAAATTATTGGAAATTATTTTGGGGATAACAGTAACATTTTTGTCATTTGCTTTGAATTCACTTCTAAAAATATGAATTTGTTGGTGCTTAGAGTTTCTGTCGGAGATGTCGCATCCTTGGCAGCCCTACTTAAAGATTGGAGCTGGGTCAGCTAATAAGAAATCGATCTCCATTTACTTTGCACTTGTTCTGCTCTGTGAAGAAAGCGGGAAAAATACACTGAAGTTCACATCAAAAGTCTAAGAGGTTTTCTTATTTGTTCAAACTAGTGTGAGGTTTGAAAATAAGAGGTCAAGAGACAGTGTTGCCAGATCAGGAGATTTCCTCCTAGATTTAGGAGATTCTTGGCTTTTTAGGAGAATTTTTAGGAGGAAGAATTGTTTAGGAGAAAGTTTTGGAGATTTATATTTTATGTTAGGGGATTTTTCTGATCCTTAGTGGATTTTTAGGAGATTTTTGAATAACGAAGTATGATGTATTGGGAACACTGGCAACAAAACATATTTTTGCAACTATTTTAATAGTCAAAGCATCCTATTGTGTTAAAAATTTGTAAGATTAGAAAATGTAAGCTCGTTCTCACTTATTTCTGTTACAATTAAATCCCGTCAAAAATAGCACTTTCTATTTAATTCATTTGTTATATGTTTTCTTTTTGTTAAGTTTTTGTTGTTAAGCTGAAGATGAATAAAAAAGGCTGCATTAAAAAAAGTATATGTACTTATATATTTTTATTTTTTGATGAGAAGTTTTATTCTTTTAAAATTACGCAAATTATACAACAATTTTAGGAGATTTTTTAACTTTTGGGAGGAAATTTCGGTATTTTTTTTTAATTTAGGAGAAAGTAATTTTAGGTATCTGGCAACACTGTCAAGAGATCCTGTGGTACCACAAGTGGACCCCTTATTCGAAATCATCTACTAACCTAATTACCTACTGGAATCTTCATTTTGTTTATTAAAACAGCAACATATTAAACGCTAGAATGTCCAAGCGGCTGTAAATATGAACTTTAAATAATTAAATATAATTAAATATTTTTTTGGACTATTTAAATACTACGAGTAATTGCATTTTGTTCACATTTAGTACAAGTAAATACTTTACCAAAAGATCCAATTAGTCACACACTCGATACCACACATATTGCCAACTAAATAAATAAAGTAATTTGTTAATCTAAATATGTCAACTGACGCAATTCGTTATTCGCCATAGGCCACCGTGTCGTATACGCAATTGCTGCCATTTGAAAAACTGCACGCAATTATCGCACACATCCGCTTCGCATCAACGCACACATGCGGCTGCATATATGCGCTCATAACGGCACATCCGGCTAAAGTAGCTGAAAAGCGTCCAAACAGTTGACCTCAATTACATTTTTGTCACCACAATAGTTGCGCCACTTTAATCTTTCGCTCACCGCAAGCAACTTTGAACACATCCAGCCCACACTCGGTGTGCAGGTAATTATTTTTGCACAAAGAAACCAATAGCAAATGAGAATGAGAGAGCCAAGCAAACATTATAGTTAAGCAGGATTACGATTAAAAATTGAGGTTAATGTCACGGAAACAAGTGTGATTGTGCCGCCAACAGTTGCAGTTGGCTTTGGTTATAAGTTGCCATTGAAGTGTCTTTGATTGTCAGTTCGGTTTGCTGTAAGCGTAGCTATTTTTCGATTGACATTTCAATTGAATTTTGTAAACAAGCCATGTGAGCGTGCGTCCTTCAAATTTTGCAAATCAACAGAAATAACTAAACGGCACCGTGAACTTTGCACTTTGTCTAAAGTGCCGCCGAATGCCTGAATGCTGAAAGATGGAGAATGCTGAAAGATGGAGAATTAATTGCGTCAATCACATTATTCGCGACTTAGGAACGGTATGAGATGATAGAGTTCAGTATTTGGGATATGGGTCAAATCGGCGTTTTAAAATACACTTTATAAGTGATGGGTTCCAAAAGCCTAACGTCGCACAGTGGGGTAATATATAAGTAAAGTGCCGATTAATTCAAAAACGAAAAATAAAGATACAAATATGTTTTTGGTACCGGGTTAAAGTGGATAAAATTCTGCATCACTATGTGAAAAAGTTGTTGCAAAATAGTTAACCGTTTTCCCACAAAGCACTCTGAAAGTTGACATTTATTTTCAGTTATTGTGCGAACAGCGATAAACGCGTTTTTTCCTTTACTTCAAAACGATTTCTTCTTGTGAATTTCAAAAAATATTTAAAAATTAATTATGCAGCCTTCATGTTCAGGTATTTCAGTAATGCAGTGTGTATTTTGTTTTGTTAAAAAAGGTTTATAAGTATTTTTTTTGATTTTTTGTTTAAAAACTTAATAATTATTAAATTTTGGACCTTTTCATAGACATATAGTTGTGAGTCTTGTGAGATCGAGCAAAACCTTTTTCATTAGCGTATAGCTTAGATATTTCAGTAACATTTTATGAAAAAAAAAGTTGCGCGAATGTTGCGCACTTTTCCAGCATTTCGATTTTTGTGTGCGAACTCATGGGCTAAATGGGCCATGTATGAGAACAAATATAAATGTGCAAAATAAATTTTTTTAAAATTATTTATTTTTTAGATGAAAACAAAAAAGCAAAAGGTTTTATTTTTGTTTTTATTGTTTTTTCAAAATGCAGAAATATCTGCATCAATAATAGAAATCGATGTAGACTTGAATAAAAACATTCACACCATTTTATGGTTGTTTCTAGTGAACATCAAATCGAAATAGAAAAATTTCGCAGCCATGGATTAAAAACTGTAAAATATTTTTTTAAATGCTATTCCTGGTAAAATATGCCCAAAATTTTCCACAAATAGTTTTTGTATCGACCGCAAATCATATCGCATGCTTTATTGCCAATCGGCCAACGTTCGGAAGAAGCACGGAATAACGATTTCAAGTGTTGCAGGGAGAATTTTTTACGAAAGTGGACTGAAAAAATTTCCTTTGAAAACATTTGTAATCGATTTTTTTTAATTCTGACCCCATTGTATCAAGTATGAGAAAATTGCCACAAAAAAGTGCATCGTATGTATATTATGCCCAAAGTTGCTAACTATGGAGTTGGTACTAATGAGGAATGATGATAATGGTGATGGTGTTGATGTTGATGATGAAGATTATAATAATGATAATCATCATCATAATGATGATATTGAATTGGCTGCAAGAGGTGGCGATGAAATGTTTCAATTAAACTGTTCAACTTAACTTTCATTAGAATAGTGCAAGATTTATCTTTTGTAACTATTTTAGTTTTTTACCGTTTTTAAAAAAAATTTCCACTGAAGTATACCCAAAAACATTTGTTTTTTACTTTCTAATGTTCGATTAACTAAACCTAATAGTTATTTCATATCTAAATAGCCTGGGTGAATTAATCGGCATTTTCGGCATCAATTACCCCACTGTGCATCGATTCCGTACCCCGGATTTGGAGCATTTTTATAGGCCCCCACTTTCCTCTCAAAGGTTGTCACTGTCTGGGCAGAGTACTGCACTCAAAAAACAATTGGTGTCAATTTGGTGCTGGTTGAGATGAAACTCAAAGTTACGACCTTTTGACTGGTAATCCAACTCACAAACCACTAAGCTGCTCAGAGAACCGCAGTCGAAAAGCAAATGGTCTCAATTTGGTGCTGGTTGAGATGAGACTCAAAGATTATCCAACACGTAAACCATTAAGAACCGCATTGGAAAAACAAAATGTTCTCAACTTGGTGCTAACTGGGATGCAACTCA